>JAJOZX010003355.1:340000-425000 GCA_023014485.1 Bathynomus jamesi | reverse complement strand
TGTTTCATTTTATGTACTATTATGTCATGATCATACTTCTTGAAAGCTTCAGTAAAATCCGTGTATATTAAATTGTGGTTATCATTGCTCTCAAGTGCGTCTATGATATTGCTGCAGTGCTCTATTAGTTGGAATCCGTGCTGGTTCTCATTGAATCTTTCTTATCTCTCCAAAAAGTCACATATTTTCTCCCTGACTATTTTTTCAAATATTTTGGTCAGATGTGATGTCAGAGATGTGATGTCTTGAGACCTATCCACCCCTTTTATATATAGGAACAATGTTCGCTCTTTTTAGTATGCTCGGTATTTCCCCCGTGTCCAGGGATCTTCTCCATATCCAATAAAGGGGTTTAGCTATTTCGTTCTTACAGTTTTTAATTAACAAGGCGTCCCATTTGTCCGGGCCTGCAGCTGAATGTGATTCCATTTGTCCTATAGCTTTCGCTATATTTTCTGCTATATATTATATAACATAACATATAACATATATAACATATTATATAATATCAGTTATATAATCTCCATTTAATTCTTCTTCAAAAAAGAGTTTCTGTGAGGTACTGCTTTGTCTCTATTTTAGGGTACTTAAAGCTGATTCATGTTGAGCTCTCAATATTTCACGATATTTCTTTTAGATCATTGGTTATTTCATTATTTTCTTTCCTTAAGGGTGCGATAGTGGTCCGCGTTCTCGTTTTCTTTTCGCGAAGCTATAGAAGTATTTGGGGTTATCTTTTATTGTTTTCACCACATCTTCCTCTTCTCTCTCTGAATGACTCTTAGGGCTTGTATTTCCCTGTTTGTACTTTCCAGTTTTATTTGTATCACGTTTTTGGTGGTGTTGTCTGTATAATTGACTTCGTGGCTACTCTCCTTCTCTTGCGGAATAGTGTCCGCTTTTGCCTCTCGAAATAATTTCTCTTTTCCTTTGGTTGTACTTTCGGAACATGTTTTTCTAAGATTTCCAGGGTCTTTTTTACCAAGGTTATTAGCATTTCTCATGTTGTTTATCCTCTAAAACCGTTTTCCACTCTATTTGTACATATGGGATCTGATTTCTTCCCAATTTATAGTCTTAGAGTTGAGATGAAAAATCTCAAATTAGCTTCTTTCTTCAGTATGAGTATTTTCTTTTAGTGCTCTCGCCATATTAGTGGATACCTCGATAATGTCGTGGGCTGAGATAGTTGTTGGTGTTATTCGTGAATACCAGATCTAAGCAGTTATTTTTTCTGGTGTTATCTATCATCTCTTGTCTTAACATAAATTCATTTGTTAGAGCTATCAACATTTTTGCTTACTCCTGGTCTTCTCTTGTATCCTCCTTGTCCTGGTGTATATATAAAAATTTAGGGTGGATCGATTTTACATTTTTTTCGATTTCCATATTCTAATAGAGACAAAAACTTGCGCATGCATGAGAAAATAGCCTCTGCAAAATCTTAGCTTAATAGGTAATCATCTTCTGCCCCCGGCAGAGCGATGAAAATCATATTTTAGTAGTCAAAAACGTATTTTTCTTATAATTTTAAAATATTTCAATATGCATCAAAATTATTCCTAATAACTATAAAGTCGATGAAAAAGACCTCATATGATCGTTTTTCCAAGCGCGTTGTCCTACGTTAATATCTTTTGCCCCCGGCAACAACGTCAAATGTTGAAAAAATAGGTAATTTATATACATATTTTCAGATCGGCTCTTTGTCTTAAATAATGCATTTATATATTTCCCATAGCATTTATATCGTTGCTTAGGCATGAAATAACACACACGCAAAATTTTATGACTCTAGAGTAATATCTTCTGTCCCCGAGAAAAGTCTAAATGTGGATTATACTTACGTTAATGCGATGTTATAAATACGATAAGTACTAAGTACAGCTCCTCGCTTGCTAATTTTTTAAAATTAGCAACCCAGAACTCACCACGAGGAGGTGGCTGTACGTCGAGTTCCACCCTATCCAGCCCCAACCACCCTTCCTTTGGCTGCATGTCGATTTACATACGGTAATCTTTCTTAGAATCAAATCGTGGAATTTTTGTTCGGGAGTGAAGACGGGAGTGGATGAATCCGTCCCTCTCTTCTATTCCACTTACACTGGCAGAGGCTTCGGTTACTAATTTGATGAGTCTCTCGACCGCTTGAGTATGACAAGGGAATAGTGGGATCAGTCCATCAGGCTGGTCTCCCGTCTCAACAAACTCTTTTATTCGGGTATCAGGTATTGTTTTTGTAACGGGGGGTTCGGTCACCTCAGCCGTTTGCCAGTTGATTATTTCGTAATAGTTTTGACTATCGTAGAGCAGCTCAGGCATGGCGAAGGCTCGAATTTCCCCCGCTGGTGATTGTTTTGATCGTGCTTTTAATATTCTTCTCCATCCCAATTCTCTTACGTGTTGCTCATCGGCATGTAGCATGGAGATCAAAATATTTTCTGGGTGAGCAAAGAAAGAATTTCTACGGAGGACTTTGTTGGCGATTGTCTTAGATCTTTGAGGCATGGTCTGAGAGAGACGCATCATTTCGAAAAAATGTTTTTCGCCCTCAGTGAAACTGGAGTTTTTCTTTATCTTAAACCAAATTGGTGCGTAAACTGTCATAATGAATCGCACAATTTCGTTGAAGGTGCTGGAGGGTTCACTGGTTGAAACATAGAGGCGCAGAAATCTATTTGCTGTTGTCAGCCACCTGGAATGCGCCATCTTACCTGGATTTCGAGCCGCGAGAGCTGAAGAGCAGCTACCGCTCGACACTGCTCTGTAGATGCCTAACAAATATTTTTGGTCAGTGCTCAATTCGGCATCATCTATGTCAATGTCGGGAGATGGAATGGCATCGAATTCTGCAATTGGAAGTTTTTCGCAGTCGTTCAGTTGTTTTCCAACTGGTCCAGTAAAGCCCATTGGCCCAGTTGTTTTGCCGTCCAAGTCTTGAATGAGGTGTCGCAGTGATAATTCATTACCGTGTAATAGGCATGTGTGTGTATCATTTCATGCCTAAGCAACGATATAAATGCTATGGGAAATATATAAATGCATTATTTAAGACAAAGAGCCGATCTGAAAATATGTACAGGGTGGGCGGAAAGTAGCTCCCTATTTTGGATTGGTAAAAAAATACGTATATTATCCATTTATTTCAGAAGAAATAACATGAAAAGGTAGGCATACATGGTAGGTTTTCTCTAAAATTCAATGTGGGCTCCAACTCTTCCCACCAGCTTCTGGAGCCGCCCAGGAATGGCGTCCACTGACTTTAGCAGGAACTCCGGCGGGATGGAGGACATGACTTCCCGAATTCGGTCCTCCAGTTCTTCCAATGTCCTCGGTTTGGTGCGGTAGACTTCTTCCTTTACCCACCCCCAAAGAAAGAAGTCGCACGGTGTCAAGTCGGGGCTCCTGGCTGGCCATTGATGTGGACCACGACGACCCATCCAACGCCCAGGGAAGTGGGCATCCAGCCACTCACGGACAACAAGAGCGAATGGCCAGCCAGGATCCCCGACTTGACACCATGCGACTTCTTTCTTTGGGGGTGGGTAAAGGAAGAAGTCTACCGTACCAAACCGAGGACATTGGAAGAACTGGAGGACCGAATTCGGGAAGTCATGTCCTCCATCCCGCCGGAGTTCCTGCTAAAGTCAGTGGACGCCATTCCTGGGCGGCTCCAGAAGCTGGTGGAAAGAGTTGGAGCCCACATTGAATTTTAGAGAAAACCTACCATGTATGCCTACCTTTTCATATTATTTCTTCTGAAATAAATGGATAATATACGTATTTTTTTACCAATCCAAAATAGGGAGCTACTTTCCGCCCACCCTGTATATAAATTACCTATTTTTTCAACATTTGACGTTGTTGCCGGGGACAAAAGATATTAACGTAGGACAACGCGCTTGGAAAAACGATCATATGAGGTCTTTTTCATCGACTTTATAGTTATTAGGAATAATTTTGATGCATATTAAAATATTGTAAAAATTATAAGAAAAATACGTTTTTGACTACTAAAATATGATTTTCATCGCTCTGCCGGGGGCAGAAGATGATTACCTATTAAGCTAAGATTTTGCAGAGGCTATTTTCTCATGCATGCGAAAGTTTTTGTCTCTATTAGAATATGGAAATCGAAAACAATGTAAAATCGATCCACCCTAAAATTTATTATATATACATTTTACCCATTCTTTTGTATTTTATAAATGAGAAATTAAAATCACGCAGAGTATTACATTCGGAGAGGGGTTGTTTAAGGACTTTATTAGGTTTCTGATGTCGGCAATGGCTTCAGAGAATTTTGCGGTTGGAGTGTTCGGAGGTCTATAGATAACTATTAGTATCACGTTAAGTTTTTCAATTTTTACTGCTAAGAGTAAGAACTTCATGTAGCTGTTTGATTTACTTATTATTGACTCTGTCATGTGACTCTCACATACAATGTGTATATTGCACAGCCACTCTTTCGTCTTTCTCTTCTGTCAGCTCGTAGTATGTTGTAACCATCAATTTTTATTTCTTTTTTATCTCTGCAGTATTCGCAGTTTTCACACTCTCCTTGGCAGTCTTTTAGATGTGTTTCTGTGAGGCATGCGATGTCAGTTCTTATTTCTTCAGTAAATCCTTGCAGGTATAAACTTTGTTTATCGTGTGGTTCGGTCTTAGTCCTTGAATATTTGCCAAGACTATATTTATGTTTCTTGCTTTGCGTTGTCCTTCGAGTATTCCAAATTCAATTTCCTTTTGTATTCCTATGGTTCTCCAAGAAAGCTCCGTTTCCTGTTACCTGTTCTGGTAGTTTCTTGCTTGGTAACGGATCGGCTCGGAGGTTCTCAGCTGTGTCGACTGTGTGTGCTGAATGAGGCTGAGGAGCCGGATCATGTCTACGATGTCGATAAAATTTAATCCTTGGTTTGTATTTTTGGTTTCTTACCGATTTTCTTATAGTTTCTTGAATTTGTTGGGAGGTGAAAATAGTAGCATTCCTTACCATATTTGCAGACCCCCTGCCTTGCATACTACTTGCAAATGATGGGATGATAAAATTTGTAGCTGTCGCCAACTTTAGTGACCGTTATTATAACAGAAATTGCACATGGTCGGGTGCTCATACATACTCCTTATATCTGCAAAAGCCCTTTACACAGTGTATGCATACAGTTCTTCCTACATTATCCATCGGGCCTTTGTTTTTGTTGTTAGTTTCAGTTCCTTTTTCGGAGATAACCTCAGTCTATTATCGTGATTTCCCACTTGTTTTTCGCTATTTACTCTATTCACTCTGGTGTTCTCCAACTGATCTACGTTTGTTTATTTTAGTGCTTTTGTTACAATAATTTTTTCGCTCTCTTTGTGTGTCGGTATTCCGACAGGTGACATGTTTGTATCTGCTTCACTTTTTCTCGTCTCCTTTCCTGTTTCTTTCTGTTCATCATTTATATTCTCTTTCGTTGCTTCCTCAGTATCTTTCTGTTTTATAAACAGTAAACGAATTTATTTCCATGATGCATCTTTCACAGAAATATTTTACTCCATTTAGCTGTTTGGCACTTGCTATAAGAGTGATATCTTCATCTTTCCAATTCAGGCAGTTAAAATCAAAGAGGAATTAACAAAGATCACATTCAATTGCCTTCGACTCATCGGTTGCATTGTTGCAAACCTTGCAAAACTGTAGAAATCGGTTATCCATTTCTGTGTTATCTATAAACAATATTATATAAAGATTGGTGAGCGAAAAATTTGCTCAAGAAGGAGAGGGTGAAGTGCGGGAGTTTTGACTATAGGGGTGAAGGAGAGTGGGCTTCGTTACTCCGGGGGATGGGGGATGTCACGCGTCGTGTATGCCCATTGATTGGTGCTCGTGAGAGCAGCCGCGGGGGATATCGGGGGATGGCTGCAGTAATTTTGAGGAAAGACAAGGTGCCTTGTTTCAATCGTATGGATGGGCACCTGATTTTTTTTTTTTAGATGGAACTAATCGAGTAAGAATAATTTGCTTTGTTTTACTTCTTATGGTATATGTCGTACCTTCACCACTAAAGAAAGTATCACTTTGCATGCGCTAGATATTCACACGGGTACTGACACTTATCAAATAATTTACTGCTAGATTTTCACTGTTAATTAGCTTTAATATGGACTTCCATCGAAACATGTGTTACCGCTACACAGAACAGAAGGACTACGATATATGCAAGAATTTTCTGCTTTTTAAAAATTACTGAATACTACATAAAATCTGTAAATCAAGGGATCAATCTGATGATTGTCAATAATGATTCACTGGAACGTTTTATTGATATTCTGTAAACGTTTTATAAACGTTTATTTGACGTTTTGTAAAAAATTTATTGACGATTACTGAACATTTCATTTCTTGTTGGAAATAATCTATCAAGAGGGTCAGAAACTAGTACACAGCGCTCAGGCCAACTAATGCGGCCCACTGAGCTAACTCCTGTAATATAATTACCAGCATTATAGGAAGTCGAATCCACGACCTCAGTGACTTCATTTCGCCTCTAAGGAGACGGTGTTATTGATCTACGGACGCTGACGTTACTGAGGGATGATGTTTGGTAGGGCAGTGTTCTCTCTCCGCTTTTATTTAATTTCTATACTTCAACTAATTTTTTGTATGAATGTGTATTATCTCTGCCCAACATTAATGGGTATAATTGCATGGGTATGTATACAAATTATTTTAGTCCTACTGCCTGCACACGAATTAATTTTTTTCAACCAACCAAATATTTAGTTAAATATTTCGAAACCAATCCATAAACCAATGAAAAAAATTGGTTAATACAATTAATCGTACGTACTTAATACAATTAACCATATTAAATTTGCATTAACCATAAAAGCTATGGCTGGTAGATATTTGGTTAACTTAAGTATACCGTATGTTTCTTATTTCATCTATCCCCGATAATAATAATGAAGAAGGAGGGACAGAAACTGGCAAAGAGCTCAGGCCAACTAATGCGTCCCAATTACGTTAACTCCCGGATTAATAACAACGCTATCGGGGTTCGAACCCTCGACCTCAGCCTCTTTACTCCGCTTATAGGAAAACGGTGTAATCCACTGAGCCACGGGTGCTGGCCACTTCAGTCTCAAATGGTATTGGTTAATAATTATGGGCCGCATTATGGGCCGCGCCTGATTAAGGTTGAAACTAATAATTAATCTAAAGCTCCTACGCACCTCATGTAGAGACAAAACTTACTGTATGGGTTTTAATTACTTAAATCTTTTTTTCTATAGCGATTTGCCCACATTTACAGGGTGATAAAAAGTGTTTCCAGAAATATCTTGTTACATAAATATTTTTGGGAACTTACTTTTGGATCACCCTGTATATTGAGTGGATACCCAGAATTGAAAGCAAATAATGAGATCAAATACTTCCTTATCCGTTTCATCACAGAAATGATGTAAAAAGATGTAGAAATGTTTTTAATAATAATTTTAATGTTTTGATATGTGAAAGTTTAACCTTTTTCCGCTCCATGAGTATTTTTATATTTATTTAAAATGTATTATCTCAGCAAGAAATGGGACTTTCAATAAACATCCCAGAAACGTTTACAGAACGTTAATAAAACGTTTTAAAATGTAAATAAACCGCTCATAAAGCGTCAATAAAAGTTTACGACATTTACTGAACGTCCCATTTCTTACCGGGGTCTTTAAGCAGTTTTTTGCGACTGTGGCTAATCTGCATTTGTACAAATAACTGCATATGTAGACTAGGTTTTAAATGATTTTATCATGTATACTACGCAGGGGTACCCAACTCTTCGCTCGGGGGTTTCAAGTGGCTCAGAGAGCTCAATAGTAGTACTAATAATAATAATTATAATAATAGTACAGTACTTCAGTGAATCGTAATTTTTTGGTTAAAATCATCTTTACGACTGCATGACAATTGCGGTGACTCGCTACGCTCGGGACTTTCACAACTTGTCAAATAATTAGGCAGTGCGAGGTTTACATATTTGACAGCGATCGCGACTTCATAATATCGTTGTGGCTCGGCTTTACGTGAGATCCGAACCACGGGTTTGTACATCATTCGAAAGCTGAAGGGGGGGGGGGGGGAGTCACTCGTCCAACTATGAGGCAGACCCAACGTCGCTTCACCTCCCTGACCTAACGGGAAGCGGTGTTGTGACGTAGACACGACGTAAAGAAAATTTGCAATCCGTCAACTAGAGAAAGTACAGGGTGTTCATAAATTAAATTTAATTCAAACTGTAAAGATAATTTATAGACACCCTGTATTTTATAGTTAGGAAAAATGTTCGCTTATAAACCTAAATTTTTAAAAAAGCTTAACAAAAAGTTACTAACTGATAATGAATGGGTCTCGTTATTGTAATTTTATTAATGTCATCAAAATTAATTAAAAATCCAAAGAAAACATTTAACAATTAGTAATATTTCGTTTTTTACAAATTTCAGGTTTTTAGGCAAACTTTTTTTACCCGACTGTACATATATAATAGAACTGGTTCCTCGCATTCACTCATCCTTTAAGAGTTTTTAAAATGGATCTTTTATTTTTTTTATATATAAAAATCGTAATAAATCTCGTGATTCGCTCAAAGTTCTAAATATTGCGAATAAATCTCTATTTTCCATAAACGTATAATAAGAGTCAGGAGGGGCCAGAAACTGGCACAGCGTTCAAGCCAACTAATGAGACCTTTCGCTCTAACTAGTTTTAATATTAGCTTTTAACAGTAATCATGTTTTAGTGTTAATTAGTTCTTAAGGAGGTAGACTAGTTTTGAACTAATAAAATGCAATATTTTAAAGTGTGTTTAACTTAAACTTAAGATATGTAATTATGTCATTACGAATATATATATATATATATATATATATATATATATATATATATATATATATATATATATATATATATATATATCTCCGATTCCGAAGCTAACATCTGTCGAGTGGTTTAACTAAAACAGCGGCAAGCAGTCTTCATATTCAGGCAACACCTTCCTGAAGACGATTTCTCCCGTAATCTCATTTGAATGATATTAATCTGACGCAGAGAGACTGAAGCCACGAAGAGCCTTTGTTTGGGCTTCATTTTCCTCAATGGAGACTTCATAAGCTCATTCGAAGCGGAGGATGACTCAAAATTGAAGGCTGGATTATCATTACTTTAAAACATTTATTTATGCATGATGCACGCGAGAGTCAAGCGCGTGAGAAGCGATGGATGATGAACAGAGGTGTATATGTGTGTGTGTGTGTGTGAAGGGGGAGAGGTATGGTATGTGTATTGAGAGAGAGAGAGAGAGAGAGAGAAGAGAGAGAGAGAGAGAGAGAGAGAGAAGAGTTTATTTTTCGCTCTGTTTACATATACGCACGCGCACACAATTAAATAACTCGCATAAAATCATATATAATGCGCACACGTGTTAAATGTACACACCAAGTACAAAAATGGGCAAAAAATGATCAGTTACATAGCATATACATATAATGACACCCTAAAATCCACACTCACATAAGATACACATGGGAAGTACTTTCGTACATAAAATATGTACACAAAGCTTTCACGTACATAAAACGTAAAACTCACCTACACTTTTGACGTATCATTCGTACATGTGCACAAAAGAACATAGCACGCACACTGATATTAGACGCACGCACAAAGGTCACATAAAACGCACACTCTCATGGTACTCATATAAAATGTGCACACATGACATTCACGCAAGATGCACATAAACAGAAAGCACTCACGTAAACCGTACACTCCGGTAGTGCACCCTTCAATTGGATGCACACAGTACTCACATAAGCTGTAAACACGAGTCTCACATAAAACGCACACTCCCCTAAAGCGAACATAAGCACTCATATAAGATACATACACAAAAAGTACTCGCATAAAATGTGAGCACAAAGCACCCACTCGTATAAAACGCACACAGCACTCATATAACACACACACTTACATTCCGACCCCACTTATGGTTTATCATCTGGTGTCGTGCGCTCCCACCGGGCCACACCTCTTGATGCCCAGATTACGTCAGGTGTTTTACCATGCCCGGACCTTAATTGTTCTTAAGCAGAACGCGAAAACAAAGTAGGATTGTCGACGCTGAAACCAGTGGATGTGATCTAGTTATCGAAAGCCTTCACGACCCATACCGAGCGCTCTCGATGGACAATGGGTCGCTGTGTGCTAGTAGATAGAATGCTGTAAAAACGATGGAATCTTCTTAGCTTTTATGGTTTTCTTTTGTAGAAGATTTTCAGTTTTTTCTTCAGGATTTTACTCGGTTTTTTACAGGTTTTTATTAGGTGTTATTTTCGGTTTAGAAAATAGTCTTTCTTTTCCATCGGGTTTTACTCGTTCTTTCTTTGGTTCCTTTTTTTATAAAGTTTTTATTTGTTTAACGTTAATTATATTTAAATTAAGGAGATGAGAGAGAGCGAGAGAGAGCGAGAGAGAGAGAGAGAGAGAGAGAATTATCTGTACAATTTTTGGCTGTTATTAAAAGTCAATCATGAAGTGTAGAAATTCCAGTGTTGTCCCATTTTACAGAGAAACTCATTAAGTTTTTTCTGATAACAAGTTTTGACAAGTTTTTTCTTTTTTGTACGCGGGTGACAGACATTGATGATTTAAAAGCAAGAATCACAGCTGCTATTGAGCGAATTGATGTGGATATGCTGCAGCGTACATGGCAACATTTGGATTATCGATTGGATGTTTTGCGAATCACTGATGGTGCACATATCAAATGTTTGTAACAACGTTACTTTAATAAAAGAAACGTTTGAAAATACAGATTCTAAATAATCTTGTTTAAGAATTTTACGTGTGTTATCAAGAATTTTATTAAAAGATGAAATTGTACAGATAATTTTCGGACACACTGGAATTTCTAAAAAACTTGTCAAAACTTGGTATCAGAAAAAACTTAATGAGATTCTCTGTAAAATGGGATAAGACTGGAATTTCTACACTTCATGGTTGACTTTTAATAACAGCCAAAAATTGTACAGATAATTCTCGGACACCCTGTATATATATATATATATATATATATATATATATATATATATATACCAACCCCTGAGTAAAGCAGATTGATTGTATCAAACAATACAATGTGCCCCCAAGTACAACCATGCATACATATAGTATTCGTATGCATGACTCCAGATTCCTGGGATCTTGGGAGCATTGCTCCAGTAAATTTGACCATGAGAAAAAGTAAATTTGGGTTTGGGTTTTGTTCATCCGCTAGACGTTATGCAATTTTTTTGCGTATACGTTCTTGTACAAACCAATTTTTTTAAATTACAAATTTAGTTATTTTAAGTTTAGTTGGTAATTCCATATTTAACAATTATTTTTATTTTTTGTTAAGCTTCAATGTTTTGATAATTAAAATTTTATTAAAACGTATATTTTTTTAATATAAAATTATCAGGATTGGACTATGTTCCATTGATCTCGGCCAGGTTTGATAAATTGGCCAGATAATTACTTGTGCGGTTTTAAGTAATCCACCATACTCTAGAATTGAAAAGTTTAGTTAAGTTTAAACTTACTTTTACTTACTTTAACTTACCTACTTTTACTTACTCTTCCTTACTTTTACTAAGTTTAAAGCACTTACTTTTACTTACTTTCATTGTACTATATTTACTTACTTTTACTCACTTTTACCATACTATATTTACTAACTTTTACTTATTTTGTATTTTTTCAGGTAGTCAATAATCAATAATGGATCCTAATATTGATGAAGTTGGAGAGAAAAGTGAGGGTGTTAAAAGGGGTTACTTTTGTGGTCAATGCAAGAACAAATATTCAAAGAAGCAAAACTGGGAGGAACATTTTAATTCCAAAAAAAATATTTGTTACAATACAAGAGGTCCCAGAGTTTGGGCCCACAGCTTAGATATTGCAGTAAAGAAATACCAGGATGAAGTGCAGCAAAGAGATACGGCAAAGCAGTCATTTAGTTTGTTCACAAAATGTGCTAGTGCTAGACCTCAGAAAAATGAACCAACTTCATCAACTGCTAATCTAGAAAATGAAACTTTTTCACTAGATGTTTCACAGACTGAAGAAAGTGCTTCTCCTCCACCTAAGAAACAAAAGGTAAGTGAGGAATCTGCGCATCAGACTAACAAAACTGCTTTAGAGGAATTTGAAAATTCCCAAATCCAGAAGACATTGAATGCAATTTTGCGCCTAACAAAAGAAACTCACCAAGCTGTTGTGGTTAATAAAGAGAAGAGTCAAAATATGCCTTCAAGTTCAAGTGTTGCATCCAAATCTAATAAAGCAAAAAGCAACAAATTTGACATTTCCATAGCCCATTTAAGCAAGTGTAAATCAATACAAGAAATCCTGAACAATGATTTGATCAAATCTACATTCAAATTGGTGGAAAAGAAGGATCTAGGGCATGCTGATGATTCATTTTCAGTACCAAGTGATATAATGGAAAACATTGCAAATAGTGACACTAATATGCCTGATGTAGATATAGCTGTTGAGGATGAAGATGATGATAATCAAGAAGATATTGATGATGCTTCTGATGATAAAATGCTTACATTATATTGCATAGCTTGCACAGACCCCAAAGCATGTGCTTCAGACAAACATTCTAACATGAAAGGTTACTTCAATGTTAAAGATTTAACCTATGTATGCAAACAAGGAGAAAATCAAGAGAGATGGTTTAGAAATCTGAAAACCCACCTGAAGAGACATTTAATTAAACTTCAGCATCATCAAAGAGCTGCTGTTTATGAAGTGATGAAAACATCTTCTCGGAACACTACTAAACGCATAGAAGACTTATGTGGCAACATCTTATACTACATAATGAAAACAAACACTGCATGGGCTCTATATCCAGTACTTCTAGCTGTATTACATAGGTCAGGTTGTGAGGTTGGAAATTTGAATCATAGCACACATGCGTGCGAGACAATTTGTGAGCTATTAGATAATCAACTTAAAGAACAAACTGTAAAGTGGTTCTTAGAACAAACTTCAGTAACAATAACAGCTGACATTGGAACAATTTTGGGATTAAGCATGCTAGTTGTATTAGTTATGAGTGAAGAAGATAAGACTGTAAAACTTGCTGGGATAAATTTAGTACGCAGCAAATCAGGAGTTTATTTGGCCAATGAAATTTTTGATGTGTTGAAGTCTCCTAATCACTTGAAACTATCTGAAGAAGCAATTAAATCCAAGGTATCTGGAATGGTTGGAGATGGGGCTTTTTGTAAGGACAACGAGCCATTTAAAAACGAAATGAAAAAGTTGTTTGGAGAAAATTTCAAATTTCGATGGGACTTAATGCATCTTGTGAACAGAGCCCACGTTGATGCATTGAAGAAAATTTGTAAACTAAGTGAGCTTTTAGACTTTATTCAGAATCACTCTTCAAATCTGAGATCAGGCCTTGACTATACCAATATGGTTCTTGACAATATCATTGGTTTTAAGAGACCAAAACTCAAATCTGATACTCGCATGGTTAATTACGAATTTGATCAATTTGACAGATTTGTGGAAAATTGTGTGTTTTTTGATCATCCACAAGAGAAAGAAATTAGTGCCAAGTTCTATGTATTGATTTCCTATGCAACAAAGATTATGTTGCAAGTAGCTCAAAAAACCACAGTTAGTGCAGAATTTGTAGAAAATATATTTTATAAAGAAGGAGGGAAAACTGTTATGTTAAGAGTGATGGAAACAATTTCCAAATTAGCTAATGGAGGAAATGCAAATGATGTAGTTTCTGAATTTAAGCACGATACCACAGGGCAGCAAAAGGAACTAACAGCTGAGGATTACATCCTAAATGAAGTTTACAAATACATCAAGAAACGTTCTGATTACTACCAGGTTGCTGAAGTTGCTAGACCATCCAGAACCAGATCTGAAAGTAGTTTTACAAAAGACTCAGTGATAAATTGGCTGACAGAATATATAGAACAGCTGTGGAAAGGAATCACAGAAAGATTAAAGCATTTTGATAAAGATGGATCAACTGCCTGGAGTGAAGCACCAGCTGAAGGGACATTCTTCATTCTTGGTTACATTGTTGAACACAAAGGATCCATTAAGCCATCTCATTTGACTAAGCTGTGCAGAATTGTGAAGGAGGGTCCAGCTCCAGGCACTAGATCTGCTGTAATGATCACACAGAAAGCCATTGATCAGTGGCCAAGCATACATGGCGGTAAATTCACAACAAATGCCTACATGCAAGGTCTAACATCGTCCACTGTTGCTGCTGCAATGAATAAATAAACTTAAGGTGTTATAAACTGTACATTATTGTATTATTATGTTTAGCTAAAACAATTTGTAATTGGTATGTCGTCAATTCAAGAGTTTACTATCATTAACCTATCTAGTGGTGTAAGGGGAAAAAAAGTAAATTCAGAGCTGTGCTCTAGTAAATTTTTTCAAATCTGGAGTCATGTTCGTATGTTTCTTTAAAATAGTTAGTTAATCTCTAAAAATACAAGTCAACATGTTTTTCAGCGTTTAATACAACTCTATCGGATACAGAATTTACGTATAGACGTCTATAGTATACATGTATGTGCCAATTTTAGCAAAAAAAAAAGAAAAAAAAAAGCTTCAGAGAGCAAAAATAATCGTATGATTTTATGTACACAATTAAAAACTGATATTCAGACTCTGTGCGAATATATATATATATATATATATATATATATACACAGTATGTGTGTATGTGTGTGTGTGTGTGTGTGTGTGTGTTTTGACTGAAACTTTCATCTGACGGAGGTCTGTCTCGTGATCCTGTCTCTAAAGTTAGTTTGAAAGAGAGGTTTGCTCTCTTGAGTTCTTTATCTTATACCAGTTCATTTTGGACTGTCTACAGCCAGATATCTTAAGTCTTCTTTTGAAGTTGTCCACCAGGTCGATATCAGCAATGTTCCTCGATTCTTTTAGTGGTTAGTTAAATAGTTTTGACCCACTGACGACAGTCATTTTTCTTCAGCATTGAGGATATTCCTTGTCTAGCGGTTAATTTGGGAAAATTGCGCATGATGCCTTTCCTATTTTCCAGTGTTGTTTGGATAGTTATAGGGTTCAATTTGAAGTTAGGTACTATTTTCTCTATTATTTTCCATGTGTATATTGTGGCGTACCTCTCTCTTCTTCTTCTTTCCAGCGAATATAGTTAATTTACAAAATCTTTCCCGGTAATTTAGTTCTTTGCATCCATTGATCTTCGTTGTGAAATTTCTTTGTATTTCTTCTACTTTATTGATTTCGTCTTTTTTATACGGGGACGTTAAGGATAAACAATATTCCAGTTTTGGTATGATCAAAATTCTCAGCAAGAGAATCATTATATCCTCGTTCCTCCTTCTAAAGGTTCTCAATATCTGTCCAGTTATTCTTTCTGTTTGTTTAATACTATCGTGTTTCTGTCTCAAATGTAGCATCGGCAGCCATTATAACTCCTAAATCTTTTACTTCGAAGTTTCTCAAAATTTCCTCTCCATTTCGGTGATAGTGATTCATCGTTTTCAGTTCTAAGAGTTTACTTTTTATTTCGTATAATAATAATTATCTGATTACTTCTGCATTCTGTCTTCGTTTCAAAAGATTTGGTTAATCTTCATTTTTCCTTCCGACCAAATTGTTCATTATGACGAAGGTTAGGCTTGTCGCTCCTATTGTAGACCTACACCTAAACGTGGAATCCTAATCACGACAGGGCAAGGAACTCTAAAATAAACAAAGCCCGAGCCGGGACTCTTTCCCTCGGCCACCAGTTTAGCAGCCCAGCATCTTAAAGACTAGGCTACCCAGTTTCTTAATTCTTAATCTTAAAAGGACGCGTGTACGTTATTACTGATTATTTAATCATTTATATCGGTTAGCATGATTATAAATAACAAGAGAACAAGTGCTCTTCCTTGTGGTACTGCAGCTGCAGCCCTATCTCTGATTCTGATATTCCTATATATAAATGGATTTTAATTTCTTTATATATATATATATATATATATATATATATATATATAGTGGTTAGCGTCGCTGACTACGAATTCATCGGCCCCGGGTTCGAGACCAGACGGCAGCCGGCGCGCAGGAAAACCCAGCTGTTCATCCTTCCACACAATAAAGAAAGTGGTTGGTAGATAAATGGGTACCCTAGGTGGCCTAGTGGTTAAGACGTTGGGCTGTTGATGGGGCGTGGTTCGGATTCCACGTTAAACTCTAGGTCTAAGGTGGCGTGAAAAGCTTGACCTTCGTCAGAATGAACAATTCGGGCGGAAGCTAACCAAAGGTATATGCATCTCCTCCATGGAATTTATATACCCACATACTTCTTTTGCCTGCTAACGCCTATATCTCTCAGCTTATGTGTTATTATTTCAAGGTCACAGTTATCAAATACCCAGAACGACATATGATGACATATATTACATAATTACATCATAGTTGGCATTATCTTCAAGTGTTATACTAATATTTTTATAGTCACATTTACGATAAGAAAATCTTCAGAATATTCTGTCAATATCTGCAAATGACGTTTAGTCACGCATTTCTTTGTATAGACATGTGTAAACATGTCTACATTTTAACACAGTATATATATATATATATATATATATATATATATATATATATATTTGTAATTTATGACGTGCTATTCATATAGGTTTGTACCAAAGTAGGTATACAGTTAGCTATTTATTAAAAATCCCTAACTGCGTACCTACTTTTCACCACCCTGTATATTTTATTTATTTTTAAATGTATTGAATTACTTTTTATTAAATTACATATACACCTTATATGAAACAATAAACATCTACACAGGTGTGGCTAAAAGTTTTGCATAACCTAGAATTTTGGGGTGGGGATGAGATAAGGATTAACAAAAAGTGCCATTGAATATCACCGAGACATTTTGAGTATACTGATAATGTAGTAACACTTGTCAAGATTTGTGAACTTGACTCAGAAATATGTGGTGGAATTTTTATAAATTATACAGGGTGATCGAAAAGTGTCTCCGCAGTAGTAATAAGATATTTACTTTATTGAAATTTTACATAAGAAGATATGAGAATTGTATAAATGTAATGACATATCATTGTTACCTGTTTAGAGTCAGTAACGTAGCAAGACTTAGCTTAGACTAGCCTAGACTTCGCCAATATTTTCTTAAAGATTTCACGACATCGTACAATTTTCATTAAAATATCTAACTTCAATAAAGTAAATATCTTATTACTACTGCGGAGACACTTTTCAATCGCCCTATTTATTATGTCGGATTTAATATGCCATATTTGTTTATAATTTTTTACAGTTGTTTGATAAGTATATTAAAACGTCAAAATGGTATGAAATTCAATACGTCAATATGACATCATTACTCAAAAGGGGCCATTCAAAAACCACGTGGTCCTTAAAGGGGGGGAGGGGGTCTTGACGTTTAACCATGTGGCCATGTCCCAGAGGACCAAAGAGTACATACAGCCTTGGGAAAAATATATAAATACGCTACATTGTATGCTCCAATTAATATGTATGTATCCAATATGTTAGTATGTAGCCTATCCAATATGTATGCTCCATTGCTCCAATAAATAATTTTTTGAACATTCAAAATTACATTTTTTAGTCAAGATATTATTTTGAATTAAAGAAACAAACAATTAATACAGTTTATTTAGAAGATATGCCTTTTAATTTTTCATTTACCTCATTACCTCTCAATAATATCAATCTAATATGGCACCTTACAGTTTACGTAAGATTAAGAAGGGTGGGGATGACATCGGAAGACCACATGGTTTAGGAGGGGGATTTAAGTCATTGGCCACAAATGACAACAAGGGGGGGGAGGCCGGGTTTGAAAACCACCCGAAAAAGGACCACGTGGTTTTTGAATGACCCCAAAGCAGCAGGCAGGAGTCATCTCGAATCGTGAATTTTATCTTTTTTTTTTTAGCAAAGCCTACCTATATCCAGTGAGACTACACTTGTACAAAATTTCGTATTCGTTTGTGAAATTGAGGAAAAGCCAGTCAGTCCATAAATTTGCGAAAATATCACAGCCATCAAAATTTTGTGTTTCGTTTTAAAAACCAGTAAGACCAGATTTGTGAAGCTGCACTCAAAATGTAAGTGGTTCGTGAGCTTAAATCTCACTGCACTGAAAAAGTAAACCTGCTCAATGGACACATTTGAGTTTGCTTTGCTGGTGCCTGACTGGAGAATTTTTTTTTATATAATATCGCGTCCAACTAGACATTAAAAACGTGTCAATTGATGCAGTAAATCCTGTTCAAGGAAGTGTCCTATTGGGGAGGTTTATGAAATTACCTAGCTTCATTTACATCACTTGGTAGAGCTTCGTTTTTATACCTTTTTAAAATATGATATTAATTGTAAGCTTATTGTTAAAAATGGGATTCATTTATTAATGCATACCATTATATAAATGCTAATTTCGACACACTAAAACAGATTCTTTTCCAAGAATGTATATTTCGACAAATTTTAGACACATTAAGACATGTCAGAACTTGACAGTTCTTATTTTTCCTAAAATATGTCCACTCCCAGCTAAGCCAGTCCAGTGTTGGGCACTAAAGCGTTAATCCGATAACAGTTAATTAACGAAGTTAACTTTTTTTAACGGACTATTAACGGAAATTAATTTCCATTTATCGTTATCGGACCAGTTAACTTCCGATAACTCGATATTTAGTCTGTTAAAGTCCGTTAACACGTTAACTGCGAGGTCATTCACGGAGATCACCGCTCCGCGAATGAATTCAAACCGCCATAACTTCAGTTCCCGCCATAATAATTCTCTGGTAAATTAAAATTTAGTTAATGGTTAGTGGTTACAAGGGTTTCAAAACATGTAATCAGTACATTTTTTATTAAAAATAAAAAAAAAAGTTATTAAGCAAAAAAGTTGCAAAACTTGATAAAAATACAGTTAAATACCTATTTATTGTTGGATTTTGCATAAATAAACATTTTCTATGGGTTTTAAAGCTTTTTTCCTTGATTTTTTAAAATGTTAGTAAAGAAATAGTTATCGTTAACGGATTATCGTTAACTTCCGTTAACTTTGTAGTAAAATTATCGGATTATCGCTATCGGAGTTAAAAATTGGGGTTAACGGATTATCGTTATCGAAGTTAACGTTTTGGTTAACGGTGCCCACCACTGAGCCAGTCTAAGAAGTTTGACAAGTTTAAAGTTTGTCCATCTGACAGGTTTTTAAGTTGACTCGACATATCTCCATATAAACCCGTTTTCCATCCAAAATAACACTTCAAACTACTGTACGTGAGCGATCGTATTCGCATGATTTAAAACAACGTGAACGATCGTAAGCATTTGCGTGATTTAAAACTACGTGAACGATCATACGCATTCGCCTGATCTAAAATCCTGAAACGATGCCGATCAACGAAATCATAACAACGCACATTGATCGTAAATGTGAATTTATATTTACAGAGAAATCAAATCATAAGCAGTGAATTGTCACAACACTTCAGATGTATTATTGATACAGGATCAGTAAGTGGATAAATAGATATATCCATAGATATATATATATATATACAGGGTGTCCCATAAGTCTGGTCTCAGAGGGAAATTTATTTTAAATTAAATCTACAAAAGTAATATATTAGAACTAAAGCAAATGTTTAATTGATGTCTTGTTTTGGGACCGTTTTTTTGTTGCAGGTAAAATAACACGCAATAACTAATATGGAAGTAAGTTACACTCCTGAGGAAAAGCCTCCGGAGGCCTTTTCCTCACCAGTGTAACAAAAAAAAAGGTCCCAAAACAAGACATCAATTTGAACATTTGTTTTAGTTATAATGTGGGTGGGCTGAGAAGTAATGCCTCCACTCAAATAAATTTTAAACGGGTTGAAGGATTTTATCGAAACAAAAGCATATATGTACCTCAGAGGTTATTCTTTAAAACGATACATTTACTTTTCTATAAAATCGCCCTCTACCTCCATACATTTACGCCAACGATGAATGAGTTTTTGAAATCCATCCCGGTAAAACTCGGAGCTTTGACTACGAAACCAAAATTTCACAGCGGCCTTAACCTCGTCAGACTCGTAGTGATTTCCACGGAGATGTTCTTTAAATTTTGTAAAGAAGTGAAAATTGCATAGTGCTAAATCAGGGCTATATGGTGGAGGCGGCAAGACGGTGAATTGCAGATCCTCAATTGCTTCTCGCGTTTGAGCACTGGCCGTGCGTTGTCATAGTGAACAATGACTATATTTTTGTGGGTGCGAACCCTCCTAATCCGTTTTTTCAACTTCTTCAGAGTTTGAATATAACGTGCGGAGTTGATTGCTGTCCTTCTTTTATTAAAGTCTTCGAGAACAACACCATTGATATCCCAAAAAACAGTCATCACTTTTTCAGCCGATTTTTGAACTTTGAATTTTTTTGGTTGCGGTGAATTTTTGTGTCGATATTCCATGGACTGCCGTTTATTTTCAGGGTCATAATTGTGGACCCACGTCTCGTGCTCCTGTCACAATGCTGTGCAGAAATTCAACAACTTTATTTACGAAGCGCTGCAGATTTTCTTGGCAAATGCGTAGTCTCTCAGTTTGCAGTGAGCATGCGAGGCACCATCTGGCGCAGACCTTTCAGTAACTGAGAATACTGATACTATGTCGCACTCGCTCTTTGGAGATATCGAGTATTGCAGCAATTTTATTTTGTTTAATGCGACGATTTCCACGAATCAGTTCGTCAACGTAGTTCCGATGGACCCATCGGTTGCCGTTACAGGCCTTCCACTTCGCGGTTTGTCTATCAAATCTTCTTGCCCCGCTTCTCCTTCTTTACACTGCCTCGCCCATCGTCGAACGGTACTCACATCAACACACTGTTTGCCGTACACAGCTTGCATTCGCCGATGAATGGCTATGGGAGCAACACTTTCCACGGTCAAAAATTCAATTACGCACGTTGCTTGAAGCGAACGTCTTTACTCCATTCCATTGTAATCGATAATGAACCAACGTGTCGAATGAGTGTAGGCTATATTAGGCTATAACACAAAGCCAATTTTATCTGGTTACCTCTACACAATCTGGAATGGGATGGGGATATCAAATTACAACACAAAACCGGTTTTATCTAGCTACCTCTACACAATCCAGAGTTATTCAAGTGGAGGCATTACTTTTCAGCCCACCGTCGTATATAAATAGATAGATTTAGATTACGTACAGTAATGTTATTGCAGTGAGAAGACTAAAGACAGAAAATTCAAAATTAAAAAACTTTATTCCAAAAAAGAATGTAATTAAAAAAAAAAAAAATCTTCAAACTGAGAATTCTTTTTCCCCGATGCAATTTAGATATGACATTCACATATGACATGACAGTCACATATTTAAAGTATTCTCATCTTAATATACCGTTATTGAGCATGCAAGCTTTTTAAGCAAAATCAATAAAATTCAGTCCATTTATTATACAGAAGGGAAATGGAATGCCAATTAATAATAATAATAACAATGATAATAATAATATATAAATAAAAGGTAAAAATGGAGGGAATTAGGTGGTATACTGTCACACTATTCTACAGAATTTTATGTCTAATGTATAATTATTGCATGAAACATTCATTCACTCTCTGGTGCAAGGGTTAATCGGTATTCTCAATCTTTCATATACTCAACCGGTCAACTTTGGAACAACCTTCCTCAATCCATCTTTCCCCCTGTCTCTGACCTCTAATCTTTCAAACGCGGAGTGCCAGGCATCTAGAAAATTTTGCATCTTGATTTTGGCTCTCTTCTTCTCTTCTTCTTCTATGGGGGTTGGGGGATCACTGTAGCGATTCATCAGGGCCTTTCGTCTCTTGTTAATTTCGCAGCCATCCCCTACCTAAAAGAAAAAAAATAATAATAAGCTTTTCGCTTCGATGAGTGGCGTTTAAGTTGAATGTTGCTACAGCACACCTTGCTGAATCCTGCTAAATGTACACGAGTGAACTATCAATGAATTGAAACCATGAGTATCACATATTTTTTTAAACGTCCTTTAAAGGTAATAATTAACAGAACGGATTTTTAAAAAGAAAATTTCTAAAATTAATGATCGTGAAGCGGAATTATAAATACAAATAACTAATTTTAAATTCTTTGTAGATAAGAATTATAACTGTATTCGTTGAGTCTTTTTAATGTTTGTAAAATTCCTTCGTAGTTGTGATAATGCTTTTCTAATTCACTTTTATTACAGTGGAATAGTGAAGAGTAAAGTAGAGCTACGTTCATGAACGTTTTTCTATTTCCTTTGCAGTCATTTATAATAAAAAAGAATTAGAGTACTATATTTTTGCAGTGGATGTTTGGTTTGAGCGCCGTGCCAGTCTCGCTTTCCTGATTGATTACTATTAATCTTCCGATATACTTCAAGGTCCATCACACTCTTAAAACTGTCCGCTGACAGAACTAAACGAAAACGGATTAAACATACTGCGAATATAAAGTATTTAAAGATTACACTCGGTAGACCTAAAGTACATTGAGAGTACAGTGAAAGATCGTTTTTTTTTATCCGTAAGTGTACTTTTTTCATTTAGTTTCAGAGGACATCGTTTGTCAAGGAGTTACCGCTTCATCTATTCTCCATTTACGTTCGACCCCCTATCAATATACTTTCGAAATACTTTATTTTTTGCAATGCGTGTTTAGTTCATTTTTAAACTCTTATTTCTACAGTAGACAACGGACAGTTTTTAGAGAGAATCCAAAAAACTAAAAATACTTAAAATATACCTATTTTATAGTGGTATTAATTTGCTGCAAAGTTTTAATTAAAATAAAAACTAATAAAAAATAAAAACAACTAAAGTCAAATAAAAATAGGACAATTTCAAATTTTTAGTTAAAAAATAAAGCCAGGGATTCTTCGACTCTTAATGAGGTCAGTATAATCCAAGTGTTAGCGCAACCTGTCGATTTGTCTGACCTAAGTCCTTTGACAGTTTCTGGTCCTCACTAAATATCACGTCAATAAGATTTTCACTAAATGAAAAACTTATAATGTTTTAAAATTCCAATCACTATCAATCACGTCAACCCCCCACCCCCTAAAAAGGGTTCGTTCAAGCGAGACCAATATTTACGATGTTTGACAATGCTTTATTCAACCCCCTCGCCTTTATAGAGCATATGAATGCGTTTTAGGCGCAATAACGCAACTTTTGGGGGTCTGGAGGGATTGATCGGTGCTAGGAACCCTGACACTGAAACCACGCGATGCGGGTTAGAATCCCACCAGCTCCTAATGAGTCCTATTTTCCCACTTTATGACCTTTTCCGTATCGTCGCATTTAAGTTAGATCATTGCACTTAAAACACATTCAGTAAATGAAATATTTAATGCACTTTACTTAGTAAACTTTAAAGATGTCTTCCGTAAAACCCAGAAAGCAATGGGACGTATAGTAAACGTTTTCTGACATTTCATTGACGTTTTATTTAGTTTTATGAACGTTTTACTGACGTTTACTGAACGTCTCATTTCGTGTTGGGAAGTGACGTGAAACCTACAGTATGAGATGTTTGCCGTGACCTTCGGTTCGTGTATTAAAAAAAAAGAACTCATTTTGATCATAATTCATGGTATAATTTAAATATAACTTCCCACGCAGGCCTTTTCCCAATCCCAGTCATTCCCATTTTCAGTTTCGGTCCAAGAATGTAAATTCCCCAAATAGGAATTTCAAAAGAAGAAATTCTCAAATCGATCAATTCTCATTTCAAATGTAAGATTCCCAACTTCAAATTGGAGTTTTCACACCCTCGAACCCGCAATTACGTCACAAGCCCCTTATTATTATTATTTCCCAAATCTGGAATTCCTGCTTCAAGTATTCCCGCTCTTTGGACGCGAATACAAATGGGAATGGGAATATCGCCAAATGGAAATTAACCTCACTAAAAATACAACACAATAACATAAAAGAAGACTATAGTCCTCATATACATATAATATAGAATTCACTTGAATATAATCTCTATGTTATCGTATGTTAAGAGTAAAGCCTAAAGCTTAAAGGACAAATTACATAAAATAAATAGTACAACTGACAACTTGTATTATCGTATAATCGAATTATTTGTATTATTACTATTTTTATTATTATTATTATTATTATTGTAAGATGGCACAAATCGTAATGTTGTAATATTTATTATTAGTGGTTCACCGATTAATCGGTATCGGCACCTGGCATGCCGATTAATCGGCCATACCAGGTATTTTCCTAATATCGGCATGCCAGGTGCCGATACAGATTAATCGGTGCACCACTATTTATATCAAATTTTTTTTTTTTTGAAGTGATTCATACTTACGTTAGAATTACTTTATAGTTTTGCTCGATTAATTCGCGTTCAATGTCATTCCCATTCTTATTATAGCGATTCCAAAGTGGGAATGAGTGAAACTGGAATTCTAGATTTGAGAAAGGAGGTTCCTAATTTGGTAAAGCGTAAAGGGAGGAATGCGTGGTAGGGGAGGGGGCTGCGTGTAGGGGAGCGGTTATTTTGCGTGAAAAATCTAACGTAAAGTGGGGCAATCCTATACAGTTGAAATGGAAGTGGATCGAGTTAAGAATTTCCCCTTTTGGGAAGATACTTTCTACTTTCATATTTGGGAATATACATAATGGAATCCATTTTTCTACTTAAAAATTTTCATTTTCATTTTGAAGTGGATATTTATGCAAGACAACACTTCCGAAGTTTTTATTTTGTTACATTTCACTAGATAATGGTGTTGGACTCTCCGCTTCGACCACACACACATATACAGGGTGGCGAAAAAGTCGCGCATCATGGGAATTTTCAGTGTTGACTATAATGATTTTTTTTCTTTTAGGTAGGGGATGGCTTGGTTTTATTAATGTATGGAATACGAGGTACAACAAATCGATGAATCGGGACAGAATTTAAATCCTGTACCGATTCAGCGATTGGTTGCACCTGGTATTCCATGCATTAAAACCAAGCTCACCCTCTCGTCTATTGTTAATTTCGCAGCCATCCCCTACCTATAAGAAAAAATATAATAAACACTGAAAATTCCTATGATGCGCGACTTTTGCGCCACCCTGTGTGTGTGTGTGTGTGTGTATACTGTATATATGCTGCAATTCACATGTTCCATCATATCTAAAACATGATGAGTCGAACCTCTTGACAAATTCAACATTTCGAAGGGTGCCCAAAACTATTTAGTCGAAGTTTAAGAGTTAAAATAACTCGATCTAACTTAACTCTTAATAAATAGAATCCAAATATACAAAATTTGGGACTTAAAAAAATGACTAAGATTTATGATAAATGGATTGCCTCGTAAATCTAAACTTGTGGCATTTAAAATATTGTATGACGCGTATTTTAAGTGGTATATACATTGTACAAGTGGTATTTCTTATTATATATATATACACATATATATATATATATACAGGGTGTCCCAAAAAAAACCATATAATCATATATATGCTATAAAGAGTATATAGTTTTTTGGGACACCCTGTATATATATATATATATATATATATTATATATATAATATATATATATAGTCTGAACCTATAGAACGACTTTGAATATCAAAAATGTAAGTGTGTTTAAAAACAAGTTGTAATCTCTCTTAATAAAAGAATATCGATAAATCTTGAGGATTAAAAGTGCAAAAACTGTAACACTTGTCTCATTTCTCGCATTTAACAAGCATTTACTCGGACTGCATTTCTATCAAATGTGCAACAATGACTTCTTTAAAATTTAATATATATAATGTATGACGTAATTCGTTTCTCATATTCAGCTATTAGGTCGTTTGGGTATTCTAAATTAATTAATATTTTATACGAATGATATTTATTTATTACTTAATCGTAAGTACTGTCTATGGAATGATATAGCTATCTTTTAATTAATTTGAGAGCCCAGTAAAGCCTAAAGATTCAAGGTCAAGTTAAGTAAGATTAAATATCAATACTTTAATTAAAAATAAAGTGTTTCATGTTAAAGTTATTGCAAAAATTTTACATTTTTATTATATATATATATATCAGGGCCGTAGCCAGAATTTTTTTTCGGAGGGGGTTATATGAACCTATATATACCTACGACGTCCTAGGTATATACATAATTATATATATATATACATATATATATATACACTGTATATTCAACAAAGATATGTAAATTGTTTACATTACCTTAATTGGCATGAGTTTTTTTCTGTTTTTTGAGGTTTTTTGTCTTTTGGCACTGTCTAAGGTTGTACAGATATCCTTTTTTTTTTATTTTCAAACACTGACAAAAAATTTTGTGCTTTAACACAGCTGTCTTTGTGATAATTGCTAGTTTCGTGCTTGCGGAAATCCTCTTTTGCATCTTTCCAACGCATATACGGAGCATTAACTAGCGCATTCAGTCTTATGTGATTTCCTTTACCAACTTCTACATTTTTTGCAAAGACAAAACAGTACTTGCAGAATGCACCTTCACTTGCTCGAGAATATGGAAGCCACTTAAATTCAGTCAGCCACTTCCTTTGAAATTTTAAGTTTCTTTTACCCGGCGGAAAACTATATAATTCTCCGGGTACCCAAAGATTTTTAAGAATATTATATTTTTCCTCGTCTGTACATGATTTTTCGAGGAATGTGCCAATATCCAAAGACATTTGTGACTCGCACACCGAGGAAACATTTTCAGTTTTTTCACTTCTATTTGAAGTTTCACCACTGTCAGAAGGACAGATTAAATCACTGTTTGTTTTCTTTTTTGTTTTAGGCTCAAAATAATTTAAAACACTTGCTTGCCTCTTGTTGGCCATATTGTAAATAGGTCACAGACTCAGTACCCACAACACGTGAAAAACAAAGGCAGTAAACAGCATGACTGACCGTATATTAGGAATTGACATCATGAGTGACGACTGCACATCGCCAATGGGCACATTAATAGAAAATGATGTCATTCGTGACGTAGGCAAGAGGACCAATTAAAAGCAAGCAAACTTAAGAGTCGGAAGCGTAAGTTCATTAATCGACATGAGCCCCTTATAGAGTTCGGTGAGTCGGAAATGTAAATCCATTCCAGAAAATAAGAGCGCCATGAAAGGGGAGTAAGCAGAGAGAAGTATTTTGTCTGAATATATTTCTAAGTTTGGGAAGAATTTCGGGGGGGGATATATCCCCCTATCTCCCCCCTGGTTACGGCCATGATATATATATATATATATATATATATATGCCCAAAGAACTTAAAAACAAAAATGATGTAGGGATAGAAATCTGCAAAGGAAGACACCTGGTTCAGGACAATTCCTGATGAGCTTGGGCTACCTGGATTTGTGAAACAGAGCTCAAAAGAGTAACGTTCTCCTGCACCAAGCGAATTCTAGGGGTGGGGCCACGAGCCTGACCTTCGTGAAGTAAGAAATCACTTGTAAGGTAAGGTATATGCAGAGTTGGGTACGCTACTTTCTATAAGTAACGGCATTACCGCTACATTGATAAAAAAGTAACGTTGTACCGCTTCAATTACTTCTATGAAAAAGTAACGCGTTACCGTTACCTCTACCGTTACTTTTAAGAAAAGACTAAAGAGTAGAAAAGCCTTAATAATACCAAATTATACTCTATTTGACAAAAAATCAAAACAAACTCAAATAAAAAAATGGCCTGTCCAAAAAAACTAATCTTGCAGATTTTTTAGGAGTGTGTTGTTCATTTTCAGGAACACTACTTTTTCAAAATTGGCATCTGATAGTCCTCCTCGTTTGGAGGAGCTAACAGCTAATAAATTATACTAGTCAAATGATCAGTTTGAAAGTAACGAGTAACGATTGAAATCGCTCTAAAAAGTAGTGCCGTTACCATTTTCGTTACATCATCTCGAAAGTAACGGCGTTACCGCTACAGCTACTAAAAAAGTAATGCCGTTACTCCCAACACTGGGTGTATATATATATATATATATATATATATATATATATATATATATACTGTATATATATATATTCTGTGTGTATATATATACATTATATATACACATACATATATAATTCTGTATATATATCTATATATATATATATATATATATATTATATATATATATATATATTCTGTATATATATATATATATATATATATATATATATATAATATATATATATATATTCTGTATATATATATATATATATATATATATATATATATATATATATATATATATATATATATATATATTAGGTCATCCCATAAGTAATGCGGCATTTTTTAATTTTTTTTTTTCCATTTTTATCATTATTTTACGGATAGAAATCAAACAACTCTTTGAAGTTATTTATATTTAAATAAATATTTATTTAAATATAAATAACTTCAAAGAGTTGTTTCATTTCTATCCATAAAATAATGATAAAAATGGAATTTTTTTTTTTTTTTAAAATGCCGCATTACTTATGGGATGACCTAATATATATATATATATATATATATATATATATATATATATATATATATAAGGAAGAAATTAATAAACTAGAAGAAACGCAGACACACTTCACAGCCAAGATTGATGGCTGCAAAGAACTCAACTACTGGGGAAGACTACGTAGACTAAATCTGTACTCCCTGGAAAGAAGAAGAGAGGTTTACCATAATCTACATATGGAAAATGATCGAAAACTGGTACCAAACCTTAAACTAAACCCAATTACCATCCAAACAATGCTGGAAAATAGGAAAGGCAGAATGTGTAGTGTTCCCAAATTAAAGGCCCGACAAGGGACCTCCTCAACACTGAAGGAAAATAGTTTGGTTGTCAGGGTGCCAAGACTTTTTAACCAGCTTCCAAAGGACCTTGGAAACGTTACAGGGGTCAAAGTTGAAGTCTTCAAGAGAAGACTAGATACTTGGCTCAGGACGGTACCAGATAAGCCGGGTGTACTTGGCTATGTGCGGTGGAGCGTGCAAGAGAGCAACTCGCTCCTCCACCAAGCCAGGCCTAAAGACGGGGCCACCAGCTTGACCTTCGTGTGAAGAGAACAACACACGGAACCTGAACGAGGTATATGTGTGTGTGTGTGTGTGTGTGTGTGTGTGTGTGTGTTATAATGTGTATATATATTTTTTTTTTTTTAAGTTCGGGAAGAACCGATTCGCCTCTATTTAAAAGGGCATATCTCGGCGGAAAAACAAAGAAAAAGTGAGAGGAAAGACAGAGGAAAAAGAAAGGGTGGAGGGATATATATAGGCCCTATATATATATATATATATATATATATATAATAATAATGCATAATTATTTATTACTATAATGATATTTATATAAATAAATGTTAGCAATTTTAACTGTTGTAGTGTTTATAACAACAACAACTTCTAACCTTTGAGTTGTACAACTCCTTTTACAGTTTTTTGGAAATGTCACTAAACCTAACTAGCTTATTTAACTAAACAACTTTTCAAGAATTCAGAGAGTCCATTTTTTTCTTTTACAGCTTGTTTACATACAGTTATTTTACAGTCTTCTGTTCTTACAGTTTGTTGGGTAAATAGTGAAAGCTGTTCTTTAAGGAGTTACAGTTTTCACTGCTTGTAGTTCAGGTTTCGTACGGGTACCCTTCGTTAACCTTGGTTTTGCTTCCGCCCGAATTGTTCATTCCGACGAAGGTCAAGTTCGTCACCCCACCTTAGACTTACAGTTTAAGGTGGAATCCGAACGATACCTCACCAGGTCTCGATCTTGGGGCCGATGGATTTGTAGTCAGCGCAGCTAACCACTACACCACCGAGGTGCGTGTATATATATATATATATATATATATATATATATATATATATATATATATATATATGAGGCTTACAGGTTTTTTACGTCTTTTATGCGGTATACTTAGTGTTCACAGTAATATGTATATATATATATATATATATATATATATATATATATATATATATATATATATATATAATATAATATATATATGTTACTCGTTAAAGTATTTTAAATATTTCTAGTCTTTAAGGAACTATAACGCGACTCACACAGTTCATGTATATTTACAGTTCTTATAGTTCTTTGAGCCCTGTATACAGACTTACAACTGAATCATTTTTTGTCTTACATACAGTCTTCGCTGGAGCATTTATTCCTACAGTGTGTCTGAAACCGTTACAGTGTAACTATTTTAGTACAGCCTTTCATGGATACAGTCAATATACAGTAAAATCCTTTTGAAATGACTTGGCGAAGACGTTAATAACGTACGTACACAACCCACACACACCACACACACACACACATATATATATATATATATATATATATATATATATATATATATATATATATATATATTAATAAATAAATAAATAAATAAATAATTGTGAAGAGAGGGTGGGCCCGGGTAAATTAATTATCCTGGGAAATAGTGGTAAATTGCTAGTCGGGTTACAGGATATTAAACACAGATAAATACCCCGTAAGAATCTCTCTTGATATATGCACAGGTGGTCACACCCAAACATTCACCAATTTCAAAACATTTAGAAATTGCTGTTGGATAACCTTTGACCTGAATTTTTCGTCGTCCGTAACTATATATATATAAAATGTGTGTGTGTGTGTGTATGTGTGTGTGTGTGTCAGCGCGCGCGTGTGTGTATTTATGTATTTTTTTGTCTACTAGTCTCTCTCTCTCTCTCTCTCTCAAATTAATTTTATAATGTGTCGGAGATGTTCTAATGAAACTTCGTATGCCCCTCCCATTTTATCACGTGATTGGATGAAGCATTTTTGCAATTGCGAAGCTCCGCCCCCAATTATGATTAATTCTATCGCACAATTTGGAACATTAAAATCCAAATAGATGTTAAATGATAGTTTGATTATTAATTAATAATATGTTAAGTAATTAATTGCATAACCTATAAAATTCGATGACATATATATTTATATACACACACACACACACACACTGTATATACAGTATATATATATATAATATGTTAAATGTTAATCTTTTTTTTTTATGTACAACTTATTGGGTCTGTTAATTATGTAATATGGTAATATTACTAAGTATAAATAGTTAAATTTCTTTGCTCAGAATTCATTAATTTAATATATGGTTTTTAATTAGCTTGTTAACTTGTTATTATTAACTATATTTAAAACTCCATATTATGATTGATTTTAACCTGTTAAAGGTGTCAGTATGCTAGTAATCAATTCATTATATACAGTGGTGCTCATAAGTATTCGTACAGATAAATAGTTGTTATATTTGTCCTTATTTTCGTACCATACAAACAATAGTTCTGAAAAGTTTACCGTTCCTTTGAAAAAAATGAACAAATAAACAAAAATTAATTTAACTTCAACATATAATGTAAAATTTCAAAGAATTTGAGGAAAATTAAAAAAAAAAGTTAAAATGCAAAAAAAATATTTTATACTTTGCGTGTCCACCTTTTGCTTGAATGACTTCAGTGATTCATTTTTGGGGTTTTTCTACGAGGTTTCAACATCTCTTCGAAGAAATTTAACCCATTCTTCTGAAGAAAATTGTTGCAATTCATTCAGATTCGAAAGGTTTCTGTTGCGGACACTTTTTTTTTTAGATCAAACCATAAATTCTCGATTAAATTGAGATCTGGGCTTTGACTGGACCACTCGAGAAGCTTGAAATTCTTTTGTTGAAGACATTTCATGGGGCTCTTACTTTTAGGTTTTGAATGATTATCTTGTTGCAGTACCAAATTGCGACTCATTCGCAATTCCCGAACTGAAGGCAATACATTTTCTCCTAAAATTTCCTGATATTTCTTCGAATTCAAGATTCCATTGATGACAAAAGTTTTCCTTGACCAGAAACACTAAAGCATCCCCAAAGAAGCAAACTACCACCACCATGTTTAATCGTAGGAAGGAGGTTTTATCCCTCGAATGCAGTATTTGATTTTCGCCAAACATAGCGTTGTTCATTGTTCCTGATTCCTGAATAATCAAATTTTTGTCTCGTTTGTCCAGTGGACTTTCTTCACGAATGCAGATCTATCATTTTGATGATCCTTTCAATGATCCTTAAACGAGCTTCCTTTGTGCGCTTTCCGTAGCAGAGGTTTTCTTCGTGCAACTCTTCCATGCAGACCTTACTTTCTTAATGTACGACATAGATGGACCTCGATCTTAGTTTTAATGTTTGGCAAATATCACCCGCAGTCACTCGTAGGTTCGCAGCAGCCACTCTTTCAATCCGTCCAGCTGTACGTTCTGAAATCTAGCAAGGTCGTCTACACTTTGGTAAAGTTTTGACTGTTCGAAAGTCTTTCCATTTCTTTATAACTGCAGCAACTATCGTAAATGGAATTCGAAGTTCTCCAGTCTTCCTATAACTGTTTCCAGACTCGTGTGCAACAATAACGGATCTCTTTACCACGACAACCCATTGCTTACTAATGGCTCGTACAGTCATCCGTCTTCCATGAAGATTCACAGAGAAAATTCTACAATTCAGAATTGCCAACAATCTCTAATCAATAAACAGCCAACTACTGATAAAAATTTTAAATTCTTCAAGTCTATGGTGGATACATCAAAGTATTAAATAATTTTGTAAATAAATGTACGAAAACTTTTGCATTTTAACTTTTTTTGATTTTCTTCAAATTCTTTGATGTTTTACATTGTATTTTGGAGTTAAACTAATTTATTTCATTTGTTAAATTTTTCCAAACGAACGTTAAATTTTGCATAACTATCTCATGTATGGTACAAAAAACAAGGACGAATATAACTGAAATGTTTCTCTGTACGAATACTTATGAGGCCACTGTGTATATATATATATATATATATATATATATATATATATATATATATACAAGAAACTCGTTTCCCCCGTACGTGGGGAGTGAGTGTGCCCCAAGAGTCACCTGAGCCAGAAAAGAAAAAAGAAAACGGCCAACTCACCTTCACCTGATGCCAGCGGCCGGGACCGAACCAGCGACGCACCACTCAGTGTTCTCCACTGTAACAACTTAGCTACCGGTCGCTCATATATATATATATATATATATATTATATATATATATATATATATATACAGGGTGAGTCAGAAGCTGTTTAAAAAATATACAATAAATACTTTTGAAACAGGACTTTTGACTATATATATATATATATATATATATATATATAACCGTTTGAATAAATCTTTCTCTGTTTTCCGTACGTTTCATTAATGAATGGTGAATGAATAAAAGCTAAACAAAAATACAGCAATTTCACATATTTAAGACTCCCGACGCCGCCCAATTACCATGGCAACCGTTTTCAGTGCGTTTTGAAGGAAACCATTTATTTAGAAATGTAATTTAAGAAACAATGCGTATTATTATTATTATTATAAAAACAGGTGTATATACATATATATATATATATATATATATATATATATATATATATATATATATATAAATAAAAAACTGCTAACCTTAGTTGTGCTTCCGCCAGAATTGTTCATTCTAACGAAAGGCAAGCTTGTTGCTCCACTTTGGACCAACAGCTTAACGTGGAATCTGAACCACGACCCACCGTGGACATTCAGAAATTACAAAATCTTTGCCCGGACTCGATCTCACCACTTCCCGATCAGCAGCCCAGCATCTTAACCACTAGGCTAAAGCCAACCAGAGTGCCAATTTATCTACCAACCAGTTTTATTGTATGGAAGGATAAAAAGTTGAGTTAGCTGCGCGTTGTTTGCCGTCGCCGGGAATCGAACACAGAGCCGGTGGATTCGTTGTCAACAATGCTAACCACACACACACACACACACACACACATATATATATATATATATTATATAACCTTCAACCAAAGGGTGGTTTTGAGACCCATGACTGAAATCACTGATCAAAATGATTCGGTGATCAATTTAATTGAACTAAAATAACCAATTTAACATCAATTATAAATATTGATCTTCCAACAACTGACTAAAACATATTAACTAAATTGGTAAATTTACTGATTAATTAAGTATTTTGAAGGAGAATCAGTAATAGGACAATATAGGATCCTATATAAGATTTGGGGGTTTAATTTTGAGTGGTGTAGCTTAGGAGTTTTTTCGAAGAAGTAAGAAGAAACCTGAGTACATGAAATTCCAATGTATGTGCTAGAGAGAGAGAGAGAGAGAGAGAGAGAGAGAGAGAGAGAGTTACAAGGAAAAGAAGTACCTCAAAAGGCCTTGCGGCCCATACTGAGGAGGTACCAATGGCAACGGGTGCCACGGAAAATTTTCTACACACTCAAATAGTGTGCAAGATTTGGTCTAACCTTTTCTTGAAATGATCCACAGAGGAACTGTTCACAACCTCTGAAGGTAACCTGTTCCACGTGTCACAGATCTTATAGGTAAAGTAATTCCCACACACACTAGTCCTAAACCGTTTCAAATCCAACTTCCAACCATTGTTGCGAGTTGGGTTATCATTTAAACTAAACATACTTCTAAAATCGACATCGTTGAACCCACGTAAGAGCTTGAAAACCTCGATCAGTTGACCGCGCAGCCTCCGCGTTTCCAGCGAGAGAGAGAGAGAGAGAGAGAGAGAGAGAGAGAGGAGAGAGAGAGAGAGAGAGAGAGTTACAAGGAAAAGTAGTATCTCAGAAGGAATTGCGGCCCATACCGAGGAGGTACCAATGGCAACGGGTGCCAAGGTAAAATTCTGTCACCTTCAAATAGTGTGCACGATTCGGTCTAACCTTTTCTTGAACAAATCCACAGAAGAACTGTTCACAACTTCTGAAGGTAGCTGTTCTACGTGTCACAGATCTTAAGGTAAAGTAATTCCCACACACACTAGTGCTAAACCGTTTCAAATCCAACTTCCAACCATTGTTGCGAGTTCGGTTATCATTTAAACTAAACATGCTTTTAAAACGGACATTGTTGAACCCGCCTGAGAACTTGAAAACCTCGATGAGTTGACGCACAGCCTCCGAGTTTCCAGCGAAAACAAATTCAGGGCGCGTAAACGTCGATTGTAGCCCATATGCCTAACGGAAGGGATTAACTTTGTGGCCCTCGCCTCCACTCGCTCCAGCCTCTCAATATCTTTCCTGAGGGTGGGCGAACAGAACTGCACAGCATACTCCAGGTGCGGCCGAACCAGAGAATTGTACAGAGAGAGCACAATCTCCTTATTCCGAAATTGAAATTGCCTCCTGATATAACCCAACAGCTTCTGGGCTTTCTTTTCCACCTTTACGCACTGTTTGGTAAACTTAAGGTCGCTGCCAATTAGCACATACAAGTCCTTTTCCAAATCAGTGGCCTCGATATTACTCCCCAACATGGAGTAGTCCGACTTGGGATTGGCGTAGCCAAGTGCATCACCTCGCATTTGCCCAAGTTAAACGGCATTTGCCATTTTTCCGACCACTCTCCTATCCTACGTAGGTCCGCACGCAGTTGTTCGATCGCCTTTGGCGTCCCAACATTGGCCCCAAGCTTGGTATCAGCGAATTTGGCGATCCTACTGACAATGCCAACGTCGATATCATTTATGTAAATGATAAACACCAGTGGCCCCAAAACGGAACCCTGAGAAACCTCGCTAGTGACCGAGGCCCAACCCGAACTAGCCCCTTTAATTACAACCCTTTGCCGCCTATTCTTCAGCCAGTTTTCAATCCACCTACCTACTTCCCCACCGATACCCAGCGCACGGACTTTGGCCATTAGCCAGTGGTGAGGTACCTTATTAAAGGCTTTCTGAAAGTCGAGATAAAGTATATCAATCGCCCTACTCCTATCATACTCACTCAATATGACGTGAAAAAACTCGAGCAAGTTGGTGAGACACGACCTATGCCGTCTAAACCCATGGTGGGAGTCCCCAAGCAGCTTGTAGGAATCCAAATGGTCAACGATCCTATCCGCTATTATCCTCTAATAATTTACCTACAACCGAAGTGAGATCATGTCTCTTGCGGATGATCTAAAACTTAAGACAGCCAGGGGAATGTTGATGGGTATTTTACCGCGGATGAATGCCAGTAACCACGCGCTCAGTAAGGTCATTGGCATCAACTAGAGGGTGCAAGACTTGTGAGTCCCACTGGGCGTGAGGTTTGTTGACCCCTTCGACGCGTTTTCCAGTAGGTGGGACCTTTATCAGAGGGATGGTGTCCACCTCAATGCCAGCGGTATGCTTGACCGGCACCTATACCGTATGGTGAGGTCAAGCCCGGGGATTGACGGCCCCCTACCGGGAAGAGATGATGTTGAGCCGCTGGCGGATGTAGCTTCAACTGAAGGGTGCGTCCATGTACAAGTGGGTAACCCTCCTTCCGCGTTGGAGTGGGCTCAGGCTCCTGCGGGAGTTGCCCCCTCGTTGGTGAGGAGCTCTTCAACTCTCGACAGCCCTGGCTGTTCGGGAAACGGGTCGTGCTAGGGGGTGGTCAGAATAGGGAAGGCTCCCTCCGTGCAGTGCTTTTTAATGCTAAGTCGATTAGGAAAAAGTTTCGCGAGCTACGGGCGCTCTTAGCATCAGAATACCAGGATATCGTTGCTATCACCGAGTCCTAGATTCATACTGATCGTAGGGACTACGTTGGGGAGTTCGAGATTCCCGGGTATAGAATGTTTCACAAAGACCACACCTGTGGGGAGGGGGGAGGGGTACTGATATACGTGAGGGACACGTTGAGTCCGGTTGACTGCCAGTTTCGATCGGAACGGGAGCTGCTTGGCGTCGATCTGAATGTGGGAGGGACGAACTATAGGTTAATCTTGGTGTACAGACCTCCGCATCTCTTCCTTGAGGAGGATATAGCCCTGTACACCGAACTCCGTAGCCTGCTAGGGGACAGGGTGTGTGTAGTTTAGGAGACTTCAACTGTCGCGGCATAAACTGGGAAGACAGGACTGCTGATGCCGAAGGGAGGAGGTTAGTTGATTTTGCTGATGAGAACTTCCTGACTCAGTGGGTCAATGGGCCTACACGAGGCGAAAGCGTTCGAGAGTTAGTATTCACGACCGAAGACAACCTCGTCACTGGCCTCACCGTTGACGAATCGTTGGGCGGGAGTGATCACGGTCTGATTAGGTTCTGTGTCTGGGTCCCTCGGGAGAAGCGCAGTGACTCTAGAGGCAGTAAGCTCGATCTACGGCGGGCGGACTTTGTTGGCTTCCGGGATAGCGTAGGTGAGATGGGGTTAGAGGTCGGTGGCGATGTTGAGGAAGTGTGGAGTGCATTCTGGGACCAGTTTATGGTGCTGCAGTCTGCTGCCATACCCTCAAAACCGGTCAGCCCTGCTTCAACGCAGCCGAAGTGGTTCAGTCGAGACATCGCTTCGGCTATCCGAAATAAAAAAGCTGCGTATAGGAGGGCGAAGGCCAATCGTTCCCATGAGAACACTGAGGCCTATGTCCGCCTGTGCAGGAAGTGAAGGTGAAGATTAGTCTAGCCAAACGTAACGAAGAACTCCGGGTGGCAAGCCTCTGCAAGGGGAACCCTAAGGGGTTCTTCAGTTATGTTAATAGTAGAAAGGACCAAAGCGGCGTTCTGCGGACCTCCGACGCGGACATCGCTAATGTGCTGAATGAGTACTTTGTGGGACTGTTCACCAGGGAGGACACCCGCATCATCCCCGAGCCAGGCGTCAGGCACGAAGGTGCTGGCCTGGATGGAGTTCGGTGTACCGCGACAGTCGTTGCCGATAGAATAGACAAACTGAGCGCGTTTAAGGTGTTGCGGGAGGTAAGCGACCAGGTGGCTCCCAACCTGGCTACAGTCTTCAACAAATCGTTGGAGACGGGCCAGGTGCCTTGTGACTGGACGGAAGCCAACGTGACCCCTATCTTTAAGAAAGGGAATCACGAAAGTCCAGGGAACTATCGTCCCATCAGTCTCGGTGATGATCCCTTCGGTCGAACCTACCCTACCGCCTTTGAGGAACAGGTCGTTGCCACCAGCATGGACAACGATCGCAGTCCTCCGACTAGCCACGCGCAGCTTTCTAGCTCCTTCTTAAGTGCGCCGTTCCCCGCCCGGGTAAGCACCTTACCTTCCTCCTGTCCCGGTTTGCAGAAGCAAAGTCCTTCTCCTGGCCCCTGATCTGTGAGTCCCCAATCAAAACGGTATCATCCTCCTTCGCGCACAGGAGACTAAAGCGGTTGGAGGTTCTGACAGCGGCAACCGGGGTCTCAGGCTTCGGCTTCGCAGCCTTCTTGCCCGATACCTTTCGATACCCGTCGCCAACCGTAGACTCAGCCGCACTTACAGCACCCGACCCACCCCGACCGGCAGCTACATCCTTCGGTTTCTTAGGGCCATCAGTAGGCCCCTTCTCACCCTTTTTCTTTATCGGCCCCTTCTTTGCGCCCTCCCTTCCCTCCACCTTGCGTCGCGGATCCGAGCATTCCACGTGGGTCGCTGGCGATTCTTGACACTGATTTTGCACCCCGGTCCCCGGTTGCACCTCTACCCTTTCTCCGCGGTCCCGAGCTCTGTCCAGTCCGCCGCTGGACCGCCTTTCCAGGGCGGCTATCCTATCACTAAGCTCCAGGACGGAGGGCGCAGCCGCGTCAGCGACCGCCGCCCCTCCAACAGCCGATCTGGACGACTCGAACCGCCGGACCCTCTCCTCTAGCTTCTCGTAAAACTGCATGAGTTCGCAAAAGCGGCACATGCTGGAGTGGTTGATCTTTTCGAAGCAAGCTTCTTTGAAGTTCGTCACTCACTGATTTACTGATTTACTCCACACCTCGCGCATTCTGCCTTCAGTTTCTGCGGTCCAGTCATTGTAACTTTTTTTTCGACCTCTGAATACACTGAATAAGATACAGTGGACCCCCGAGTTACGAGGACAATCCGTTCCAGTCAAACGCTCGTTAGTAGAAAATTTCGTATGTCGGACCGTGTTTAACATGTAAATGGCCTAATCCGTTCCAAATACCAAATTTCCTCCCTATTTCTTAATAAATATGCATATACTGTATGTATATTTAATAAAAATTAATAAAATACATAATATGTGTACAGTACAGTGTAATATTAGTTAATAAAAATTAATAAAATAATTTGTGTGCAGTACTTACCCTACCTTGAGTTAAAGTTGGTGTACGGTACTAAGTAAAAATCCGTGTCGAAAATCCAAATCCATGCATAGTCGTCATCTGAGGTCAGGCCGGAAACAGCAGGGACGGGTCACTGCTTAGAGGGGGAGTCATCCGACATGATAATGTCAGGCAGTGACTCCGTTGCAGCAGTACAACACCGAACGTGTTCTCGCTTGCCACTCGTAGGTCGCAAATTTTCTCGGAACTCGAACCAGATTTTAACATTGAGGTCGCCTCGTATGTCGAAATTTCGTTAGTCGAACCCCTCGTAACTAGGGGGTCCACTGTATAGCGTTCTAGCAATGAAAACTATCAAAAATGTTCTGACCAGTATATAAAAAAGGGGGGGGGGGTGAATTCTTCCCGCGCAAGCTGCATCCGCCTATTTGCAAGTGACGTTCATCCCATCCAGAAGACAACACCTCTCGCTGCTGCCGTACCGACCAAAGGTCTCTCCAGGGCCGGACAGTCCCAAACGTGTCGCAGCTACCAACTGACAAACACTCGCGACGCAGGCGTCACAAATTTCCCGCCAGGAGCGACAGCGAGATGCAGCTCCTTACTAAGTCTTACTAGTCACTCACAAGCGGCCAGACTCTTAGAATTCAGTGTTCAAGGGATATCCCACCAGACCCAGAGGCTACGCCCGAGACTTTACCGCTGGCCTGGCAGCCAGCTGGGCAGTAAAGCTCTCTCACCTCAGAGCAGTACAGCCAAGCACCATCAACTGGTCACCAAAGAACGGTCGCAGGGGGCTGGTCAGGCCATTACGCGTTACGAAAGGGCTTAACGGGGCACTAGCCACACTCCATTCATCACGTCCCTACGCCTGAGACCCCTCCATCCCAGTCTCTCACGACCTACGCATGAGGTAGCAGTAGGGTCCTAATAGTAAAAGAAGAAAAAAAGACAATACTAAAAGAAAAGGGTTTTTTTTTCGTAGTCAGAGGAGAGCATCCTTAACCTAAGCTAAAAGGACAGAGTAGGGATGGGATGAGGTCCTAGTAACCCACGGGACAGGACTGTACAACAGACTTCACCCGCCATCCCGAAAGAGAGAGAGAACCTAAAGGAACTGGCAGCCAATTTCTCTAGAATCCCACGACTCGGGACCGGAGGGTTGTCACACCCCAAGTACAAAGTTTACAACACCCAGAAGAAATGTCATAACCTTTATACCTCCTGCGGAGAGAGAGAGAGAGACCAGGCATTGTGCTTGATTTTAACTTATCCAAAACTATATGCTAACTTAACCCATCTTATTACAGCTACACATATACAGTACGATTACTTCCCACTCAATGTCATTCACATTCCAAGTCCGCCAATGAGAATGCACAAAAGTGGTAAATCCAGATTTGAGAAAAGTTTCTTTCTTTGAGAAACAATGTAACTCCATTCGGAGTCGCGGTAAAGGCGTCAAATGACAATGGATAATAGTTTCTAACCTAACCGAACTTAACCTACCCTTATCCTAACTTAATATAAGAAAAGAATAGCGTAGCATAGCATAGCCTAACCTAACCTGGACCAAAAAATGAAAGCCGTTCATGAGCATGAGAATGTCATGAAATGGGAAAAGATCAATTTGAGAAGAATTACCCCCTTTGAGAGTCTAACTCGCCGACTTTTTGCTCTTAGAAAGCGGAATGAAATGGAGATCACAATGAGTGGGATGATATATATATATAGGGTGTCCCATAAGTCCGGCATCATAGGAGAAATTCATATTTTTTTATTTCTACAAACCATAATTCATATATTTCTCTTTCTACAGGCCATAATGTCTGTGAGCAAGGAAGAACGAATCCAGATAATTCTACTCATAGGAAATCGGAGTCAAAGAGAGGCCGCTGCTGAATTTAACAGACTGCATCCAGACCGCGAGCCAATAACACAGAGTTGTGTTAGCAGACTTGTTGCAAAGTTTAAGGAAACAGGATCCATAGAAGATAAACCACGCAGTGGACCTTCAAGGAGGTCCACTGACGATGATACAGCGACTGCTATCCTGGCACATTTTAACAGAAGTCCCAATAAGTCTCTTCGGCGATTGTCCGCCGAGACAGGAGTGTCGAAAAGTAGCATCCATCGCATTCTTCAGGCTCACAAATGGCATCCATATAAACTTCAGATCCTGCAGAAATTAAGCGAAGATGATGCCGACCGGCGAATGGAATTTTGTGAATGGGCTACGGGACAATATGCTCGGGATGCCAATTTCCCGTCCACCATTCTGTTCAGTGACGAGGCTGTTTTTTATGGAAATGGTGAGGTAAATCGACAGAACACCCGCTACTGGTCTCAAAACAACCCTCACTGGTATACCTCTTCAAAGGAACAAGGTGCATTTCGGGTGATGGTATGGTGTGGCATTTGGAAGGATCGCATCATAGGCCCCCTCTTTTTCGATGAACATGTCACTGGAGGCACCAGTAGTATAGCCGCAAAAGGGTAGAGTGCAAGAATGTTGCAAGTTATTATGTAATGTTGCAAAGGGGTGGGGGTTTGTTGCAAAGGGGCGGGGGTTTGTTGCAAAGGGGGGTGGGGGTGTTGCAAAAAAAAGAAAACAAGAAAAAAAGAAAAAAAATTCCCCCAAAGGGGGGATGCTGCAGGTGCAACAAGGAAAACTTGGAGGCGGCGTTATCTCCCAAGAGAAAGGAGAGAAAGGAGGAGAGGTGTTCACCTGGCAGGAGCCACGTGCATATTAAGACCAGCAGGAGTAGGCGTTGTTTTATAGGCTCCTAATCAGCCAGCTGGCTTAGAAGGCGTAAATGGCTTGAGTTGCCAGATAGCGCCATGTATTCATTTAATTCTAATCGAAGACTGAGTTGCCAGATACCACTTTTTAGCGATACCATTGTATACATTATTATAGACTCCTAATCAGCCAGTTGGCTTAGGTGTAAATGTTGCCAGATACCACTTTTTAGCGATACCATTGTATACACTATTATAGACTCCTAATCAGCCACTTGGCTTAGAAGGCGTAAATGGCTTGAGTTGCCAGATACCACTTTTTAGCGATACCATTGTATACATTATTATATTTCTTAAAAGTTGGTTTAGAATACCGGTAGTAGGTTTAGAAGCCGTAACATGATATAATTAAGTAAAACAACATTGCTTCATTCTGTTTATTATAAATATATAGAAAATAAATATACATTTCAATAATAATTGAGGAATATGCATATAATCATAACAGTACAGGAAATATATACACACAATTATGGTGATATACATAAAATATATATTTCAAATAGAAATAAATATACATTTCAATAATAATAGAAATATGCATATAATCATAACAGTACAGGGGAAATATCACGCAAAATATATAAATACAATTCAATAATAATAGAAATATGCATATAATCATAACAGTACAGGAGAAATATCAAGCAAAATATATAAATACATTTCACTTTTTTTTCAAAATACTAAACTCGGTCTTAATCGAGTTTACAATTACATCATTATTGCTCTGCATTACGCAGTATATGCAGCTTAATAATATTTCACCGCTTAAAGTATAGGGAAACCTGTATTCGATATGAAGGGCTTTCATATCGTTCAGTACTATTTTTGTTCCCACTTTACAACCGGTTGGTAAGTCATCTTTAAATACGTCTAGAATACAATCAAAAGCACGCACAAAGAGTTCATCGTTAGCTACATTATTAAACACAAGTTTATAAGCACGCTTTTCCAATCGAGGGTTTATTTCTACCGACTCGAGCTTTTCAATCGTGAACTCACTCAACATAGCGGCAATTGAAATAATCTTCTAAATCGTTACGACAACTGCGCGTTATATAAAGAAATAGTTCTTCAGGGTGAACGGTGTAGGTGAGCTCAGCCTTGTACCGATCAATTGCTTTGTACCAAAGTTCATGGTATTTCAAAGTCTAAACTTTTTAAATAAACATCCAGCACTAGACCATTCTCACCAGCCCTACACTCGGTAAACCCATCGAGCAGAGCGGTGTAGGCGTATTCAAGTACTGTATCAAAATAAAGCATGTCCGTAACACGCGCGTCTAATATAGGTTTCAGCTTGCGGAATCCGACGATTTCAAACATTCTGTCGAGGATGAAACGGTTTCGCGTAGGAACAAGAGCGTTATTATCAGAAGCATTCTTCCACATCAGCCGTATATCAATGCACGGCCGATCGTTATTTATACACAACGTACATACAACGGCGTATGAGGGTGCGTCACTAATCTGCTCTCTTCTTGTACCTACGTTAGCAGGTATTTTATAACGATCTTCACTCCACTTCTCAACTATCACGAAGATTCTATTCATCTCGACACTTAAATAAACCCGTTTGTTTGTTTGTCTACACTCCGTTTCCAGTACATAGCTAATGGTACCGGAATACGCCTGAACACGCGCAACGATTTCGTCACGGACACATCGTACGAGGCGTTGAGAATGCTGCTCAAAGGAAGTTCCATCGTATTCGAGGAGCGCACATCCACTCGGCTCAAGCTCTGAGATAACTATGAGCCGTGTGAGGCACGCAGGTAGGCAGGAACGGTTCGACGGGCGGCTGACTCGATGATACGTGAATGGGCTTGTTCGTATGATCCGCGAGTCGTACCGAATTGTTGTACATATTTCGGTACAAGAATTAATTTCATCACTACCAGCCTACGCACCAGACATTTTACCTCAGGATAAGAACTAGGAACATTTTATGTTTTACTAAACATCTTCACACTCCGGCGCACTATTTGAGAGGAACATATGCTCATATTTTTCCTTTCTGCCCATCAAACGATACTTGTCTCTAAAGTCTGTTAAAAACTCACGCAGGGCACTAGCCACAACCTCACTACGAACCTCATCATGATATACGTTAATATAGTGATAAAAATACTTAAGATTGCCCATGATCACGAGATTCACATTTTCAGTCGTAGGGTATGAATAATCGACATGGTGTAGCATGACGTAATACCGTTTGTCACACCACCCATCCGCAAGGCTCATTATCCATACCTGCTGCTTCTCTTCTGCACGCGTTGTTTCTTTTACTTCACGGTGTATGTGAGACTTTATAAAGTTTAGCTCTGCAGTATACTTCAGCACATCGTCTGTGCAACGAAAGCCTTCAACGATCTCACCAGAACATCCGTAGAGTATTTGTACATCTTGGAACTTCGCACAATCCAATGTGTTTTCAAAAGAGGTATAGGAGGGAGGAATAGGAAGTTTTTCGGTATCCACCACATCCTGACACTTTGCTGAATACCATTTCATAAACGTTGTACAAGCAATATTAAAGGTAGCCATTTGAATACACGTCTGATCTGAATACACGTCTGATCTCTCGGGCTTACTGCAGTCGACTGACCACGCAGGGACTCCCAGATAGTAGCATGACTCACGGTCTTACAGTGGGCGGAGCTTAGAACTTTCACCTGCACACACACACACACAAAGGAGAAAGTGAAACGCTAATTGAAACATGATTTATTTAATAAACGAGATATTCAAGTTATATATATTTACAAATACGATTTAATAAACGAGATATTCAAGTTATATATATTTACAAATACGTGTAATAAATCAATAGATACTTTACAAATACGATTTAATAAACGAGATATTCAAGTTATATATATATTTACAAATGTGTAATAAATCAATAGATACGATTATATACAAGACAAATACGTGTGAGTTAACAATACCTATAGGTGTTACGGCACACCTTCGTACCCCTAAGTTCCTTCACGCCCCCCAGCTTCTGCGCCCGAAAATTGTGGGTGCCTACAATTAGTTGGGAAGGTTGTTCGCCCTCATCATCGTCCAAACATACTAGATCCTTCAACGATTCAAAGTTAACAACCCGCCGATTCGCATGGTTGAGCGTAATACCCTTTGCCTTCACGATATATTTCATTTCCTCCCCCACCCTGACCCGTATCCCATAAGTCTTAGGTCCTGTTGAGACAAAAGAGTCGGCGTAAGCGTTGTCCCCATACTCGTCCTTGATCTCATCAGTGAGCTCGCCGAGGAACTCCCCAATAGCGGGCATGTATTCACCCTCCCTCTCTGTGAATATCACGCTATCTGTATCGGCATACAATACTCTCCGCCCAAGAGAATGCAATAGACCCCAAAGTTTTATACGGGCGTAGGCTGTTGTGAAGCTGGCCACAGGTAAACCCTTGAGGTATCTGTGGCAAATTCAGTGTTGTTGTACTTTTTTATGTAAGTATTACCTACATTCACGATCTCCATGACCTCTTTATCGGGAGCATTGGCATAATCCCAGACATCACTATAACTTTGTGCCAAATGAATGCTCCCTCTGCCGGTATTCTGCGCAAATTTTCCCCATAGACTGTTTAGACACAACTTTGCACTAAAGCGCTTGCCAGGATTCTTTACAATTTGGACACGATCAAGTTGTATACCTTCGCGTCGGTCGCGGTAACGTTGAATATAGGCAGACTTTTCATCTTCGGTATCAACTCCTCGCGGATACCCTGATGCCTCAACCTTATCCTTCAAAAAGGCGTTTATATATGGTGTGAAAAGGTTGGGTAGCTTCTGAAACCTCCACACCTCATGTATCTTCAGTATTCTATAACCATGGCGTACGGCTAGGGCCAGCTCAGGACTTGTATATACGCCTCTGATCTTACGCTGGTGGGGTATATGGTTACATTCGCCGTTATCCTCTTCCGCGCACTTCACGCACAGGGGAAACATGAGCTTGTCGTCGATAACGACAGGTAAGATCGGCATCCATAAATTGCGTGGGGGAGTACGTCTACGAAAGAGAGCCCAAAGTAACGATCATTCAAATTTTTTGAAAATTCATTGATGGAGGGTAGGCTAGGTCCCACCAGTTTCTCAGGAGCGCCCACGGGGTACGGATTGCTCTTCATCACGTATGGGTATAAAGAACAGAAATCGTAGTAATGGAGCTTCACGCCCTCCGTAGGTGGAAAGTATAGTCTGAATGGATTTGTACGTCCTCCAAACAAGCTATCACCACATTTGAGAGGATCCAGCACCATTGAACGCTTGATCGTGTTTATTTCCTCACGGTACACCTCGTCTGTCTCCATCCGTGCATCATATTCATGCTCCCACAAGACTTTGTGAGTGAACTGTGATCCTATAAGTTGATCGCGGGTGCGGGTCGATGCAAGACAGTCGGCAGGAGACTACCGTGGATATCTCCGGCGATTCCGCACTCAGGACGGGGGCATCCATGCCACCAGCAACCGTTAAAGGAGTACACAGTCTTCACACCAGTGACACGGTTTTCACTTAACCCATCAACCCAAAAAACACGTCCATTAATCTTAATGGGTACTTCACCCGTGTTGCGGGCGTGCTTTATGTATACACCTGTCTGTTGCTGTAGGTGTATGAGCCAGTAAATAGCCTGTCCGTAACTGCGGGGGTTGTTTCGGTGAATAATGGCTAAGGTGTCTTTAGGCATGAAGTTATTCTTGAACACCGTAAAACATAATGATGCGATGGTGGTTGCGACTTGCAGTGGATCGCATTTGAAACGGGCTATGTACATCCTTCTAAAGGCCTGGAAACATACTCTAAGCACGCGCACATCATTCACGCAATAACGCTCACATTCATCAGCTATATTATAAGGGTTACTTTCATTAAAACTGTCGTAGTATCGATCAAAGTCTTCACGTTCATCCATACAGTCAAAATAATGTTTGGGGGTGGTGGGCCTACGTAGTTTAAAGTCTCGCTGGTGAGGAAAGTGTAAGGGAAGTATCCTTTGGAAACTTCAGCTGCTACTCCCATCACCTTGGGTAGCTTTGCTAATTTACAAGGTGTGAATAATAAAGTATCTTTAAATTGTACATTGCCTCTTATCTGCATCTGTATTAATTTGTTGCCTCTTTTCAATGGATCACCTGTAAATATCTCAGAGGATTCGTGTTCAAGCAACTCCTTATAAAGGAACTGCGTGTCAAACTTTGCCCCGTTATGGGCGAGAATATACACAGTCATTTTTTTGAACTTGTCGGCTAACTTGACAATATAGGACACAAATAGTTTCACAGGACTATCGCGGACATTCGTTTTAAAAACGTTTGTCCGTTTACCGCATTTGGGGCACTCGTCACATTCGATACCCATACACTCATCACAGATGGTCTGGCTCACAAGTAAATGTGGAATTACCTCTTTGGTTTCAGCGTTCGTATATGTTTCTATATCGTAGTATACAGTTATACAAGGGTTATTTTTAGGCTTAGCATCTTTCATATAACACACATGCTTTACTCCATCCGCCTTATATTCCTCCTGGCATGTAGGACAGTGAATTACGTCACACTTGTGCTTAAATTTCCCCCAATTATCCATTGTGTGAAACATACCACATTCACAGATTCTCATTTTCCTGCACGTGCCAATTGATTTATGGAAATCAAAACAGCTATTATTGAAAAATGTGCGTCTACACACATCACAGTCTCTCTTCTCAGCTTCAACTACACGGCTTTCACATTTGGTGCTTTTACACTGCTCACATACCATGTGACATTCTTTACAATGTCTCACTATATCATCCGCAAACTCGAGGCACCCCTTACACAAATCATGATGTCTCCCATATTTTCGACTTTTGTCATAACTCGCGTAAAGCCACCTTATATTACGGATGGGGAGATACGTTGTCCCTGACAATCCTAAAATAAGTAGGGGTCTTGTACGATCTCTCACACAGCTTTTAAAAACATACACAGTCCTACGACGATCATCCAACCCAAATACAACTATGCGGACATTCATTTCCTGTTCTACCCTTCTCAGCTCTTCAGGACCCATATTACAGTCAAATTCAAGTTCACAGTCTACAGCTAGTTTACGGGCACGCTCCACGACCGTAGGCAACCAAATTTTTTGAGTCCGTGTATTTTGTACAGTAAACATACGTGCTAAGAGTACTGCTATAAAGCCGCAACCACGATCGACGTTTATATGCTTTCGGTAAATAGTCGGAGAATTGAAGTTAAGAGTATACGGTATGGCACTATGACCCGCAACACGGAATACACGGTCAATATTTACCGTGAAGTTGTCCATATTGAAGGCTATACTACTTTGGGCGGCTTGCATTATACGTCCTAATATATATTCTACATCTTCAGCCGCCAAACGTCTAAATGGCACTATCACCCAATAATCGTCTACATCACCGTCATCTGACCCGAATCCAAAGGACAGACTCGTCCTGACTTCACGCTCGTCGCGATTCTGAAGAGCAAACTCTACAATATGCTGTACAACCCGGCGTAGCCCGCGCTCAATTCCATTGCTATACATGGCTCTAGGGTCGACCCTGACTCTATACCGATTTCTAGTCAAGGCTGGGGTGGGGGCTGCGGATCGCACCAATTCGAGTTATCATCCTCAACAGAACGGGGGGCGGCGGATGAATTAGGGATATATTAGCGGAGGTGCTGCTGGGGGGCTGTTGCGTAGGGTTGAGGGTTGGGGATCTATTACCGCTGCAACAGGCGCGGGGCGCTTTATACCTGACGTGGGCTCATACCTCCGCTTTGGACGTGCTACCGGTATCGCTGGTGAGGGTTCGTTGGCAGGGGAGGAGATCACAACTACACTGTCGTCGAGGTCATCCGTAATGTCAATGATGGGGTGCTCTACCTCATCGTCATTCACGGTTCTGTGGGAGAAGAAAGCAAAATATAAGGAACAGCACTCAAAATTTGTAATATTTTGTAAATGACCCACTTAGGAGTGTGACGTGTTAGAAATGGACTCTGTAGAAAAATTCAGATTCACGAGCCCATCCACATGTATTATATCTGGACCTACAGGATGTGGTAAAACTGTGTTTATGCTTAAAATCATTAAAGAAAAGCGAGAGATGTTCTCGAAATTTGTGCATAAAGTTATATGGTGCTATTCGACGTATCAATCAGTGTTCAACGAGTACCAAGATGATATTTTGTTCCACAAAGGCATATATGACGTTAATTCGTTAAAGGGAAATGAACATACAATCATTGTAATTGACGATCTCATGTTGGAGATGGATAAAACGTTTGCCGAGACATTTACAGTATTCTCCCACCATCTTAACATAAGCGTGTTCTTCATCAATCAGAATATTTTTCAAAAATAGATACATGCGCGATGTGTCGTTAAATACGCAATATCTAGTCATATTCGCGCAACGTAGAGATGTATCACAAATTGGGGTATTAGCCAATCAAATGTTCCCGAATCAGCGTAAGGAGTTTTTGGAAGTTTATAAAGAAGCTACAAGCACGCGTTACGGATATGTGCTTTGCGACCTTCATCCGCGAAACACGTTTAGAGTGCTTCTGCGAACGAATATATTTCCAAACTAGCCTGAAACGGTGTATATTCCAGAATGACAGACTAAAGAAATACCGTGAATTAAAAAAAATCTATCATCGACTGCCCCGGGCAATGCAGCAGATGTTTATTAAAAATATCGACGCCGACTTTTTAAAATGCATCTGTGAAATCTGTCTTAACGTCATAAATTGCAATGTATCAATGAAAACCCATCAGAAGGCTCGCCTACGCCGCTACAAGAACATAATACGTGCACTCGCTCGTAAAAGTCAAACTGTAGCGAAGAAAAAACGAATTATTGTACAAACAGGAGGGTCATTTCTCCCCATCTTATTTTCAGTTTTGGGTCCTTTACTGACTAGATTAATATAATGAAGAAAGTGGTAGTGATTCCCCACGAGGTGTACGCTTCACTGCAAAGGAATCCAGACACGGATCTAGATCCCCGTAAAAGCAGACTTAAAAGAATGGAAAGCGAATTGCTAGCTCTATTAAACAGTGAAAAAACACCTGATGAGAAAAGAATCTTATACCAAGAAGCTCTGCAGAAATTTCTTCACGAGTACGAAAATTATAAGAGCCCTACAGAGATTCCTGTGGTTATTAGGCACAGCACGGGGGACGATGGACATGGCGACATAGGACCTGAGCCCGACGATACAGCTGACCAGCCAAAAAGATTAGCCACAGAACATATCGAACATGTATTAAAAAGCACCCTCCCACATACATTGAGGAGTAAAGGCTTAAGTCTTTATAATCTATTGAATGAGGATCCAGCCATACAATGGACCGATACAGGCGAGCTCATTGTGGAAGGATCAAAGGTACAGGGATCGAATATCGTAGACATTGTCCATGATCTGGTGAGAAAGTGGGATAGGCCATCACCATCAGGATGGAAGCATATTAAAGCAAGACTACAACAAATAAATGTCCCTAAAACGTTGATAGGAAATCTGAACAGGTTAAAAGACTTGGAACATGCAACGCATGTGACACAATTGAAGGCGTCGTCACCCCCGGCGGTAACACCTTTGAAGAGGAACAAGAAGAGGTTAAGCCAACCCTACCCACGTGCATCTAAAATACGCAAATGGCTAACGTATTAACTAAACGCTATTATGACATTTCTACCCCATCCTCTTACGGCGGCGTAGATAGACTGTATAGAAGTGTTTACGGAGTAGGAAAAAAAGATGTTGAAAGATTTTTGAGGGAGCAGGACGCTTATACGCTTCATAAGCCTGTGAGAAAAAGGTTTAAAACAGCCAAGACAACGGCTTCCTCGATTGATTCTATTTGGCAAGCAGATTTAACAGACATGCAATGATATTCTGTGTATAACGATGGTTACCGCTACATTCTATTCATAATAGACGTATTCTCTAGATATCTGTGGCTAGTTCCTCTGAAAAATAAATCACCTGAAACAGTTGCTAAAGCCACCAAAACGCTAATGTTAAAAGAAAACAGGGTTCCTGGCTATTTTTGTACGGATATGGGGAAGGAATTTATAGGCCGTGCTTTTCAGAACATGTTGACAGAGTTTAATATCAGCTATTACACAACCAATTCTATACATAAGGCTTCTTTAGCTGAAAGAGTTCAGCGCACCATAAAGGAACGCATGCACCGTTATTTTACACATAAAAACACATACAGATTTCTAGACATTCTGGAATCATTGGCGTCATCCTACAACCGCTCACACCATCGCACGATTGGGACAACACCTAACGAAGTTTTAGAAAGAGGTACGCTCCCGAGAAGAGATGGATCACCACCACCACACTCTGCGCGCTTCAAAATCAATGATTATGTAAGGCTGTCGCGTTCGGGGAACAATTCGCAAAGGGTTTTGAGCAAGGATGGACACGCGAGATTTTTAAAGTTAGGGCTATGAGACCTAAAGGTGAGATAATGATGTATTACATTGAAGATTTGAATGGAGAAGAAATCTCAGGAGGCTTTTACCGCGAGGAATTGCAGAAAGTTGCGTTTAATTTAGGAAAAAATGTGTTTAAAATTGAGAAAATTTTAGGAAGCAAAGGTTCAGGAAAGAGAAAAATGTACCTGGTGAAATGGTTAGGGTACCCAGAAAGCATCAACACCTATATAAAAGCTGATGCAATAATGAAGCTTAAATAGTATGCAACATGGCTCCTAACCATTTCTACGTCACACTCCCGTCCTCCTCGTCCCTGTCTGTACACCCTAGCAACACACTAGCCAACTTTGTAACAGAGCTCCACAAGCACATTGAATTGGGTCGTGATTCGTATGAGGTGGGGATATGCGAAATTGAGCTGGACACCATCTTTTTAAATATTGAACATAAAGAAACCGTTTTTACGATTCTTAGAGACATTGACGAGTGTGAAAAAGCTGGGGTAGCTATGGATGAAACTGCGCATCGCTCGGACTAAGATTGCACGGTATTACAGTACAGAAGTAAGACTAGGACCGGGTCAATATGGTTCGGCCGAGGATGTTGTGAGAGGCTTAAACGTAAGTTTAAGAAACTCAAACCTTACGAATGATTTAGTATACGAAATCGTAAACAACCCTGCACATACACTAATCCTAAAATCAAAGACTAACAGACGTATTAAAGACCATAGAAAGTTCCAAATTCTAGCCAATGGCCGATATAGCGCAGCCTTCCAAAGAGACACATTTCACGAGACACAGCATGACTTGTCCAGATTAATGTATCAATTGAAGATGGAGAAACAGACATGTGCTATATTTACAGTAATATAGTGGAGCACCAGTTTGTTGGGGATACCCAGGCACGCCTGCTGCGCATTGCTCACATCCCCAACCATAGAGGAAGGAGTTTGAGTATTACATATGACAGACCCCATTATGTGAATGTCGCAACTAATTTAATAACCAATATCTCAATATATATAAGAACGATTGAGGGTGAAAACTTCCCATTCGGTAACGGGAGCTTAACAGTGAAGCTACACTTTCGACGCACTGAGTTATAATGGATAGAAAGCCTTTCACCGTCTATCGAGGGGTGCGATACCAGCGCGGTAGTGGACTTGGGTCCATTTTTTTCATCCATACTACGTACGGCTGTTCCTTTGCTGAAGAGGGGTGTCAGATACCTTGGAAGGAAAGCGCTACAATCAGGCCTTAACACTGCAGAAGACATATTGGCCGGGGCTAAACCTAAAGAAGCTCTAAAAAAACATTTAAAGCGTACACGGGACGAAATCATCAAAGATGCAAAGAGAAAAATGCGTGGTGGCGGGAAGAAGGGCTCCCCGGAAGAAGAAGGGGTCACGTGGTATTAAACGTAAAAGGCTATCAAAAAAGAAGTGCTGTAAGCGAATGAAACCTATGGTTGACCACTTTTTTGACTGATATAAGCTAAGGACATTGATCTCATGAATCATAGTTTGTTTACCACTTGTCGAGAAAGGAGTCACTATTTCGCCATGGCACGCTTCATCCACCCATGTAGTTCACAATGCTGTAAATCGGAGCTGTCCCTTTTTGAGCTGCCTCCAACCCAAGTTTCTATTGAGCACAGTGACTTTATTACAATTAACCCTTTAAACACAATTAGTTCCCCGAGTGCACCTATAGAATTCGTGATACCCAGCTCAGGCCCTTACTTTTTTTATCCAAGCTGTGTGCACATGTACGCTAAGCTACGTATAGCCCATTCTGATGGAACGGTCTGCGATGACAAATATGCTGTATACCCTGAAACAAACTTTCTGCACTCCATATTCAACCAGTGACGTATATTTAAATCAGACCAACATATCGGCAGGCACGGGGTACTATCATCTACGAGCCTATCTGGAAAATGTCCTCAACTTTTGCAAAGAAGCGAAGGCTACCTTTTTAAGTGCCGAGGGATATTATCAAACTAAAGATGAAAATAGTATAAAGGACAAATTTAAAAATTCTAAAAAGAAAATATGAGTGTTTTGGACGGTTGCACACAGATTTCACTTTCCAGGAGAAGTTGCTTGTGAACGGGGTGGATATGAAAATAAAGCTCACCCGCACGAGTCCTGAGATCTGCTTAAATCTGGATGCGGATCAAGAAGAGGGTGCAAAGCCCGTTGTGGTTCACATTATGGACACATACCTCCGCGTACGGCGAGTGAAATTAAGTTCACCAAAACAATTAGAAATTGAAAAAAATTTACTAAACGCTACAGTGAAATATCCTATTAACAGAGTGCAAATCAAACTATATACGGTTCCTGCAGGGTTGGCATCGAAGCAGATAGAAAACATTGCCCTGGGAAATCTTCCTAAAAGGATATTAATCGGCATGCAGGACCACGCTTCGGTGAATGGAAAATATAAAAAGAGTGCCTTTAAATTCGAGAATTTCGGACTTAAAAATATAACTCTATACGTTAATGGCACTGCTTTGGGTGGAACAATGGGTACGGACTATTCATCAGACGCTGTGTTACCTCTTTGTGCCAGAGCCTATAGTAATCTGACCCATATTGCAGGTGATTGTGATGAGCTTGGTAATGGGGTAACGCAGGAAGAATTCATTGATCAATTTAACCTTTATCCGTTTGACATTACACCTGACTTATCTGCTAGCGTAAATACCCATTTAACCCCACAGCAGAGCGGAAACATCTCAGTGCGGCTGGAATTCGCCAAGCCTATAGACGTTCCTATTAGTGTACTAGTATATCTCGAATCGCAAGCCCTAATAGAAGTAGATAGATTTAGGAGCGTTATCACTGACTTTTAAAATGGATGCTAATACACTTCAGAAAGTAATGGAGCGAGTCATACGTTCCAAATTTATCGGCGTTTGCGAAGAATGAAACATTGAGTTTGCCAAGTACGCGAGAATGCGGTAGTCTTATTGTGAACACAGATGTCATCGGTAATGAAGGGATTCACTGGATCGCTGTCTATTTTAAAAATAGACAGCGCCTGTACTATTTTGATTCACTCGGTACTCAACCCTGGAGTGACCCTATTATTGTAAAATTTCTCGCTCAGTTACATATTCCCGAAGTTGTATGGAACCCGTTTCGTGTACAAGGATATTTTACTAATGTTTGCGGAATGTACTGCGTCTCATTTCTCATGCATATGTCAAGTGATAAAGAATTTATAAATTTGTAAAATTTATTTGACCCGTGTCACACTCGCCGAAACGATGAAATGGTATGCAGACAGATAAAAATCCGTTTTCCAATTGTACGTACTCGTTGTATATTATAATGTTTTTTTCGTATATTTGTAACGGTATATTCTGTAGTTGTTTATTGTACTGATTTCTTTCATTTAATAAATTTATGAAAATATATTGTGTCTTCTTATCCCAAAAAGATTGAAAAACACTTACATTATTTCGGTGTGACATTGTTGACTGATCAGTATATCCTCCGTATTCCGAGATTCTTCAAAAGATTGTATAACACGTGTCAAATCCTCATCGGACCTTAAAGGGATAATGTTCATTCTTTTAAAACATATACAGAGTATACAGACAGATCCCCATTATGTGAAGATATCTTTGGTTCGAGGAATAACATTGATTGCCATAAAAAATTTCGATTTTAGCATAATGGGGATAACCAAATAACATTGATTGACATAAAATTTTTGGCGAGTATCTATTTGACGAGATACTACAACTCTCCATATATATAAATCGAATTATAGACACTTACATTTCTATGGTAGTCCCCTGCGTCGGGTTGTAAGGAGCGTCACTGCAAATATCTTCAACGGTTTGCGTTGGAAATAATTCGCCACGGTCAATCGCGTTAAAAAGACTAATTGCGGTTAATGCTGCAGGGTCACTTTCTTCATACAATTCCGGGGAGACGTACAGGTCCATGGTGGAGGATGTGTGACATTGCTGACTTTTCAGTATATCCTCCGTATTCCGAGATTCTTCAAAAGATTGTATAACACGTGTCAAATCCTCATCGGACCTTAAAGGAATAATGTTCATTCTTTTAAAACATATACAGAGTATACAGACAGATCCCCATTATGTGAAGATATCTTTGGTTCGAGGAATAACATTGATTGCCATAAAAAAAATTCGATTTTAGCATAATGGGGATAAGAGGTAAAACCAAATAACATTGATTGACATAAAAATTTTTTGCCGAGTATCTATTTGACGAGATACTACAACTCTCCAAATATATAAATCGAATTATAGACACTTACATTTCTATGGTAGTCCCCTGCGTCGGGTTGTAAGGAGCGTCACTGCAAATATCTTCTACGGTTTGCGTTGGGAATAATTCATCACGGTCAATCGCGTTAAAAAGACTAATTGTCGTTAATGCTGCAGCGTCACTTTCTTCATACAAGTCTGGGGAGACGTACAGGTCCATGGTGGAGGGAATGATTATTCACTGACGCGAAAATAGCTACTGTTACTCCTAACTGAAAAATAGCCCCTTTTATATGCACAATCGCCAAGCTCCGCCCAAAAGACCAGATGTTCGTAGTGATTGGCTGCCGATGTAGCTGGGTGGAGTTATGACGTACCAATCCGCTATAACGGGATCGGACGAGTAACATATATATAAAATCGTGTTTCTTGTGAATAAATTATAGACACTTACATTTCTGTGGTAGTCCCTTATATTATATTTTTATTTTTACTTACAAGTTAGTATTGTTTTCACAAATTCTTGTGTTAACATAATTTCAATTAACTTATTTTATAATAAAGAAATATAACCTAATTATATTTTTAAAAAAGCATTCAGTTTCCACGTTAAACTGTGGGTCTAAGGCGGAGTGAAAACCTTTCCAATTCGGCACAAACTCTGCCATTTTAAGGATGGTTTAACTGCAGCACTATAAATGTTATAGTTTAAATGAACAGGCTAACTAAACACTGCATAAATAAACACAAATAAAATTAAATGTTATATGAAAAATAAATAATATATATATATATATATATATTTACATATACCTATCATAAGATGTTTAAAAGAATGTATATATATAATTATAGTAAACTTACGTCAAGATAAACTAGTTACCCATAAAAACCTAATTGGTTTTCTATAATTCTGTTTTCTATGGTTGGTTGAATTATGTGTAGGCTAACTACGTTATTTGTTTCGTCGGATTGTGTTTTGGCTAATTTCAAGTTTAATGAAGTTCAAGTTAATGTTATATTTATTTCTAATCGTTAAACACTATACACATCTATTGTAAAACACTATATACATCTATAGTGAAACACTATATATATCTATTTATCTATCTTAAAAAATTAAAAAATATTTATCGTTTAATTTTGCTCATGTTGTTTGCAAAGTAAATACATTCAAACTTGTTTTAAATAAATAAACAATTAATTAATATATATATATATATATATTATATATATATATATATATATATATATCACAAGATGTTTAAAAGACTGTATATATATAATTATAGTAAACTTAGGTCAAGATAAACTAGTTATCCATAAAAACCTAATTGGTTTTCTATAATTCTGTTTTCTATGGTTGGTTGAATTATGTGTAGGCTAACTACGTTATTTGTTTCGTCGGATTGTGTTTTGGCTAATTTCAAGTTTAATGAAGTTCGTTAATGTTATATTTGTTTCTAATCGTTAAACACTATGTACATCTATTGTAAAACACTATATACATCTATACATCTATAGTGAAACACTATATATATATCTATTTATCTATCTTAAAAAATTATAAAATATTTATCGTTTAATTTTGCTCATGTTGTTTGCAAAGTAAATACATTCAAACTTGTTTTAAATAAAGAAAAAATTTATATATATATTATATATATATATATATATACATATCACAAGATGTTTAAAAGACTATATATATAATTATAGTAAACTTAGGTCAAGATAAACTAGTTATCCATAAAAACCTAATTGGTTTTCTATAATTCTGTTTTCTATGGTTGGTTGAATTGTGTAAGCTAACTACGTTATTTGTTTCGTCGGATTGTGTTTTGGCTAATTTCAACTTTTAAATGAATTGTTTCATAAATTTTCATTTCGTTTCGTGACTTAAATATTTATAATAAATTTTAAGTGTGTAAAAATTATTTATTTAATAAACAGAATTTAATTGGATTCATCTACCATCATATATTGTGGTGCACTATTTAAATTGATGATTAATATATGGTTTTTTGCTATCTGGAACACATGGCGCTATCTGGAATACATGGTGCGATCTGGCAACTCAGCACCCGAATACATGGCGTGATCTGGCAACTCAGCAACTGCATACATGGTGCGATCTGGCAACACAGCACCTGAATACATGGCGTGATCTGGCAACTCAGCACCTGCATACATGGCGCTATCTGGCAACTCAGCCAGAATAGAGGTTTATAAAAGACCGAGAGACGACTGACGGAGTCATTCAAGCTCGGCTCCCAGCCGAGCAAGGACCTCTGCTCCTTCTCTTTCTGGCCCTTTGGGAAAACCCCTTAGAGGCCTCTTAGGTTAGGTAAACGAAAATAACTTGGGGGAGAACTCCGCCTCCAAGTTGCATGCCTTGCAATCGAAGGCAACTACTCTCTCTCTCTCCTTCAGGTGTACCCCTCCCCCCTTGGCTCAGCCAACTGACTGATTCAGCCAACTGGCTGATTAGGAGCCTATAAAACAACGCCTACTCGGCTGAAGTCTTAATATGCACTTGGCTCCTGCCAGGTGAACACCTCTCCTCCTTTCTCGCCCTTTGGGGGGAATAGCTTGGGGGAGAACTCCGCCTCCAAGTTGCATGCCCCTTGCAACCCCGGTTGGCAACAAAGGGCCCTTTGGGGTATTTTTTTTTTTTTTTTTTTTTTTTTTTTTTTAAATTTTTTTTTGCAACACCCCCACCCCCTTGCAACAACCCCACCCCATTTGCAACATTACGTAATCACTTGCAACATTCTTGCACTCTCCCCTTTTGCGGCTATACTACTGCACCTACCTACGTATGCTCAAGGAAGAAGCATTTCCCAGTGTCTTGAACGAAGAAAGAAATTTCCCAACATGGTTCCAGCAAGACGGCGCTCCTGCACATTACAGCACCCAAGTAAGGGAATACCTGTACCAACAATTCCCTGGTCATTGGATAGGACGTCGAGGGCCTGTGGAATGGCCAGCTAGAAGCCCGGATCTCACGCCACTAGATTTTTATCTCTGGGGCCACTTGAAAGCGCTGGTATACGCAGAGAAAATTAGGAGTGTTGAACATTTGCGGCAGCGCATTATTGGGGCATGTAACACCATTACTCCTGACATCATTCACCGTGTGCTTGCTGACTGGGTATCACGTCTGAATTTTTGTATTGAAAACAATGGTGGACATATTGAGCACGTTCTGTAAATAAAAGCTTTTGTTTTGCCTTTTTTTATTATTTTTCCTATGATGCCGGACTTATGGGACACCCTATGTGTATATATATATATCACAGGGAATATGTGTAACTAACTTGGGATTTCATGGAATCCCGAAAATGTTCAGGGATTTCATGTAAGGTTAAGTCGTGATATTTTTGTTAGTTTTAACGAAAATATCACGACTCAACCTAACAAATCGTCAAGGGCGTACAGATGACCTATAATAATTCAATAATTTTCTCCCGTAGGTTTAACGAAAATATCACGACTTAACCTTACATGAAATCCCTAGTTACACAGATTCCCTGTAACATATATATATATATATATATATATATATATAATCATCGATGTGTTCATAGTTTATTTATTGAAGTATATATACTGTATGTATAAACTGCATTATTGGATTTTTGTGATATATATATATATATATATATATATATATATATATATATATATATATGTTAATCGCAATAATCAAATACATTGTCAAATATTTGCCAGCCGCTCATAATCCAACCATGTCTGTACTCACTACTCACCATTTAATACCAAAAAAAGAAGTATTGTTGGCACCAACCATTGAGATTGGTTTGCATATATCTAACCATAATATATTTGGTGTTTTTAAATAAGCATTTTTCTCCGTGCATAGTTAAATTAACAAAGTACATGCATGGTTGATTGTTTGACAAGCAAGCCAAAAGAGTTAATTCAACCATACCATAATTGATTTAAGAATTATACCAGAGAAATAATCGGACCTAACCCATTTGGTCGACAATCTAAAAAGAAAATAACAAAACCTAACCCACAGCAATCCAACCTAACTTAATTTAACCCACAATAACTTGTCGATTTCAGGTGGCGTCGATTAAATATAGTCAGCCCGAAATAATTCATGTTTAGTGGATATTAACTGCATGGTTGAATATTAATTATATACTGTAAGTTTGTGAGTTTGTCAGTCAACCATATATGTATTTTGGTTGATTCAACAAGTATATAGAATTATCAGTAACTTATGAAATCGTGGCATTCTGACGATCCATCGTTCACCGCAGTACGGCGCGATATTGGCTGAAGAAATTTTGCCACAATTTGTCGCAGCGGCAAAATGCCGGAGAAGGATTTCGTGGAACACGCAATCATGAAAAAGGAAAGGCTTCATTTTTCATGGTTTTACTTCGTTTTGTTTCTGGTTTGGAATGAGAAAAATCTTTACGCAAATAATAAGTGATATTTCATGTACTGCTTGTATCGAATACCTTTCCCGCATCATCGATTCCTTGAACAAAGAGACGGCTTACTTCTTATATCACTTAACCCGCTTTAAGAGTCCTTTCCTCGGTTGTGTCCTCACCCTAGACCCAATCAGTGAGTACAATTAAGAATCGATAAATAAGGTTCAAACTTTAAGGGTCATATTTACTTTTAAAAAAATACTGATCTCCTTTCAAGATGGGTACTGGGCAGACATGGGGTTTATTACTGGGTTTCTACAGTATTACTATTACTTTTGATTCCTTCTATTACTTTAATTTTCATCTATTACTGTTCCTATTACTATTACTTTTGTATGTGGGGTACTTCATTCACTTGAAAAGTACCTTTATGTCTATTTAAATGCAATTAGAAGCAGTGCATTAACAAATATTTGTTTGAACCAAATCATTACAATTTCAGAGACTGTAGTATGGGCTCTATTTTCTCTCTAATATTATTCTTTTAGCATTACTTCAGGTTATTCCATTGGTTCAATTGTCTACGACGCTATATATAAGGCGGAGCAAGATTATCACTCGTATTAAAACTTTTGCCCTCTTTGTTCTTACGAAAGGGGACCCAAACAATTTAATATAAATTATGTCTATTATTTACTATATTTGAATATATTAAATTAATATTGTTTTAGACTGAGTTGTTTAATCTCCTTCGAACAACATCAGATCACGACGGGTTCGCTACATAATTTGGACGCAGAGAACGGTCCCCCATCGAACTACTACTACCCAGGCCCAGTGTCACTTAATTTCCCTGATCGACGGGTAGCGGTGTTATAACATCGGCCACGACGTAGCCCTATTAAAATGGCTTTTATAACTGCCTTCCCTGAGACAAAGCTTTCGACCTGTCTTCAGCATAAATTCTTGTTCATGAGATGACGCGTACATGGTTACCATGGTTGATATAGGTGGTAATCAGTTGCCAAGTATACATTTGATGTAAATGTTGATCAGTTTCTGAAAATAATTCGCCAAGTTACAAACTATTTTACCAGCATGAAGGGGCTATTTACTCGTGAGCATCTGCCAACACCGCTTTCCATTAGATCAGCAAGGTTGAGCGACGTTGGGTTTGTTCAGTAGTTGGATGGGGGACGGTCATGTGTTCAGATGGTGTACCGACCAGTAGGTGGTTTGGACCTCACGTAAATCTATAGATCCACTGCGTCACATGTTAATACCCCCCTCCCCCCAAAAAAGTATTATTATTATTATTAAAAATAAACTTATTTTAATTAACCCATTAGTGCCCAGCGTTACTTTACTGATTTTGTTCTGGTTAACGCCAGACGATTTTATTCAGTCTCGGAAAAGACCTCTCGGCACTGATGGGTTAAACCCACAGAAAGAAATGTTTTATATATATATATTTTTTTTTTTTAAGTTCGGGAAGAACCGATTCGCCTCTATTTAAAAGGGCATATCTCAGCGGAAAAACAAAGAAAAAGTGAGAGGAAAGACAGAGGAAAAGAAAGGGTGGAGGGGACAGTCGAAGTGGAAAAAGACCAAGGACTGCAGGGTCGAGCCCCATCATCCTTGGGTGCTAGGGCCGGGGGGCGCACGTGAAACCTCCAGGACCCAAGCACGTACAAACGAGCACAAAGAGCACTCAAGAGCACGAGCTTAGAACCCCCTTGCGGGGATATATATATATATATATATATATATATATATATATATATATATATATATATATATATATATATATATATATATATATATATATACTGTATATATATATATAGATATATATATATATATAATATATATATATATGTGGTGTGTGTGTGTGTGTGTGCGTGTGCGCGAATTTACTTAGCCCAATTAAGTTACATTTTCATTTAATATTAACGCTATCGCAAAATATTATCATTATTCCAAAATATATAAAAAAAATTGCTTCTGGGAAGAAAAAAGTTGTTTAAAATGAGTTGTCACGTATGATATCGACTGCGTAACACGGAGGCAAGATACTATTTTCAAATATTCCATTGACCAAAACTGGTTACAGGCATCACTGTCTCGGATAAAAATGTTCATATATATATATATATATATATATATATAATATATATATATATATAAACAAATTAGTATATCCCCAAGGTGAGAAAAAATTCTTGGTTAAATTATATTTACAGATGGTCCTTCCGCATTCCATACTGGGAATGGGAATTTATGGGAATGGTCCTGGGTATTTATTTACGTCTTGAAACGTGTAAGTCAAGAAGAGGATTCCAAATTTTAGAAATCCAGGACATCCCCAGCAAATGTTACTGATATATATATATATATATATATATATATTAATATATATATATATATACAAGAAATGCCCATATCATACCCAACATACATGCACGTAATCCCTTCTGCACAACCTTAATTATTTACTTTATTTCATTATAAAGGGTCACAACTGGGTATGTGGAGATGGGTATTGGGATATTTCAGGTATTTGTTGCCTGCCACTTTGCCGCAGCCCCTGAATTACGCATTGGGTATAGGTATATATATATATACCGTAAATACATGGGTACGTGGCCCTCACGGATACCCACATACCCGGGCATACCTGTATATGGTGGATCCTGCGGGAAGAAAAGGTATATTTTCTTCACCGTGAGAAAATATTGAGAAATTGATCGTTACGTCTCCAAGAACGTTCTCTGCTATTTATCAGGTCTCAGAAGCAATTAGAAGGTAATAATTGATAATTGGGAGAGAGAGAGAGAGAGAGAGAGAGAGAGAGAGAGAGAGAGAGAGAGAGAGACTCCAACTTTAATTTAGTCTGTCAATGAGAAAAGAATAACTCAATCTTCTCTCTCTCTCTCTCTCTCTCTCTTCTCTCTCTCTCTCTCTCTCTCTCTCTCTCTCTCATTTTTCCATTTCGTTTCTTGTGGCAGAAGGAAAAACCCAAAACGAAAAGATTCAAACCTATTCAAGCCATTCGTCTTTCACAGACAGGTCATTATATAGTAGAGATACCTATTTTTATACCTATCTTATTATGGGTTTTAAAACCTATATACATTATAGTATAGCCACGATGGAATGATGAAAGTGGAATGTTTTAGAGGGTTCAGAATAGTTTTGTTTTAGTTACTTAAACGTTAGTAGTAGCAGCAGTAGTACTTGTGGTGGTAGTGTAGTATCAGCAATAGCAACAAAAATATATATATACAGGGTGACGCAAAAACGTGTTTTATATATCGCAGGGTGTCTTCTTGAGACAAAAGTAAAGAAAAAAGACCATATAAACATAGGTCGAGAAACTCGTAGGTTTCGAGCTATAGCACGCGACAAAAAAATGAAACTCGTAAAGAATTTTTACGTTTTATGCAAATACACAGTGTGATACATTTGCTTCATTAAAGTAAATGTTCGAAATTCTTTCCTACTTCTTGAATGCATGCCTCAGTATTACTGTAGGGTCATTTAAAGAGCCTAGTTTATGTTACAGAAGTCCGACCACGTGATGAATTGTGGCAACGAGTTCGAGACAGTTGCGAAACGATCAGCAACATTCTAGGAAGGAATTTTTAAGTGTCAGGCTCACTCGTGCGACGTACTGATGAATGAATTCAAGAAATGGGAAAGAATTTTGAGCATTTACTTTAATGGAGCAAATGTATCACACTGTGTATTTGCAGAAAATGTAAAAAATCTTTACAAGTTTCATTTTTCTGTCGCGTGCTATAGCTCGAAACCTACGGGTTTCTCGACCTATGTTTATATGGTCTTTCTTCTTTACTTTTGTCTCAAGAATACATCCTGCGATTTATGAAACATTTATGCATCACCCGTATATATATATATATATACAGTATATGGATAAATAAACTTTGATGACCAGTAGTTTCTTGTACTCCTGCGGCAGGAAATGGATTTTCGTCTGTCTCTTTGTGAACTAAGATATTTAATAACAGACTTTGCTATAAGTTTTGATGGTCCTCCGCGTCTGTTCTTTCTTATCATGTGATCCATTTTTATTTTTATCCTATTTAAAATCTTGAGGTTTTTTTTTTCACTAATTTTCCTTCGACTGTAACATTATTTGTATAGCGTTATGAAAGTATGTTTTAAGTCACACGAAATATTTCCTACCTAGACGACTCGAGTCGCGTGTGGTTTTACATTGACAGAATGGGAACTCCGCACACTGCAGCGACCCGAGTCGCGAGTCGCGAGACGATTCTGCGCGCGGCTGACCTAAAGCTCCTCAGTTGAAAAACTGAACTTTAAGTAAAACCAATTAACTTCAACTAACACTTGGAGGAGGTTTTCTTTCATGCACTTGCGAAAGAAAGCCGATACATATAGAGAAAACCTGCATTGTGAATTTCATTGAAAAATGAATAATAAAAACTCTAGAAAGTTCAGCTACACTTTCCTTAAACATGAATGAGATGCCTTAAGCTGATAAGGATTTTGTTTCGGCAAAAAAAGAGGTTTTAATTGGTAAAATTACTTTCTGAATCCATATCGTTATCAATGCGATGAAGTGAATGCTCTCTCTCTCTCTCTCAACTACTTGGAACTGAAGGGAGTACTTTATAATGAAAAGTACCATGTCGTGAGGCGTTACATGAAAATAATCGAATTTCATAATATCGACGTTTGACTTTATGCAAGTACTGTATATGGGTTTCAGGTTTCAAATATACATTTTAGATTTTCACTGAAAATTACTAAACTAACCTAACCGGGCATAATGTAACGCTGTAACCTAACCTAACCCAACTTAACCTAACCTAACTTTTTAATATCGACATTATACAGATCGCTACCCGATAGTGAGGTATCTACGAGATATGTGTCAAACCTCGCTACATAGTACGAAAAGTTAAAGTTCAGATTTCCGTAGGACCCTGTATGTATATATATATATATATACCCCTCGTTAACCTCGTTTAGGTTCCGTGTGTTGGTCTCTTCACACGAAGGTCAAGCTGGTGGCCCCGCCTCTAGGCCTGGCTTGGTGGAGGAGCGAGTTGCTCTCTTGCGCTCTCCACCGCACATAGCCAGGTACACCCGGCTCATCTGGTACCGTCCTGAGCCAGGCATCTAGTCTTCTGTTGAAGACTTCAACTGTGACCCCTATAACGTTTCTGAGGTCCTTTGGAAGCTGGTTAAAAAGTCTTGGCCCCCTGACAACCAACCTATTTTCCTTCAATGTTGAGGAAGTCCCTTGTCGGGCCTTTAATTTGGGAACACACATTCTGCCTTTCCTATTTTCCAGCGTTATTTGGATGGTAATTGTGTTTAGTTTGAGGTTTGGTATCACTTTTTCGATCATTTTCCATATGTAGATTTTATATATATAATATATATATATACAGGGTGGGGCACGGGAATCAAGTGTTTTTGAATAGCTAGTAATCGGCCATTAGGAATGGGAGGGGCGTGCGGTAGGTAGCATTCCATTCCTGGGTCATAGCATTTAACTTTAACTAACACTCACCTTATCTTTCAGGTGCCATCATGGAGCAGTGGACGTTAGAACACCGCATGTTCGCGTATGATCATTTTGTTAGGAGTGGCGAGTCAGTGACAGCAGTTCAGCGTGCGTTTCGCCGCAGATTCAACATTCATCGAAATGACTCTGTTCCCGCTCTTGACACAATCTTACGTTGGGTTAACAATCTTCGAACAGGAGGCTCAATAATGAAAACAAAACCGAAGGGGCCGCAACGCACTGTGCGTACTCCAGAGAACGTTGAAAGGGTCAGACAAGCGATGTTGCAAAGCCCAGGCGCCGCTCTGCTCGGAGACATTCAGCTGCACTCGGAATCAGCAATCGTACTGTTAGACGGATTTTGCATGAAGAATTACATTTCACCCATACAAGTTAGCGATGGTGCAGGAATTGAATGTAAACGATTGCCCCCAACGACTGAATTTTGCACAGGAAATGCTTGCACTTTATGAGCAGAATGAAAACATGATGGTGGTAATGAGTGATGAAGCCCATTTCCACCTTAATGGGGCCGTCAACAATCAAAACTGTCGGTATTGGGCTGCTGAAAATCCGCGACAACTCCATGAAAAACCGCTGCATAGCCCTAAGGTTACAGTTTGGTGCGCGGTGGGAAAGTTTGGCGTCATCGGTCCCTATTTCTTCGAACAAAATGGGGTTACCGTTACCATAACATCTGGGCGTTACATTGAGATGGTGAACACCTTTTCATCCCTGAGTTACGAAGAAGGCGTATTGCTCGTCGACATTTGTGGTTTCAGCAAGATGGGGCCACGCCACACACCGCCAGAGCGTCAATGGCTGTTCTTCGCCCCCTGTTTCCCAACCATCTCATTTCGAGATTTGGTGACATTGCATGGCCCCCTCGGTCCCCTGACTTGTCCACATGTGACTTCTTTCTTTTGGGGTACCTCAAGTCACGTGTCTACGAGGACAAGCCCCGTACATTAGATGCATTGAAGGAAGCGATCCGTCAACAAATCATCCAAATCAACAGAGACCTGCTGGGAAGAGTGGAGGCCAATTTTCGTAAACGCCTTCAACAATGCGTCGACGGCCAAGGACATCATATGCCAGATATAATTTTCGGTACATGATTATTATGACATGAAATGCTATGTTCTTACGAATGTTGTTCTACCAATATATTTTCTTTACAAAAATAAATATCATTTTCCTGATTATTCCAAAAACACTTGGTTCCCGTGCCCCACCCTGTATATATATATATATTATATATATATAATATATATATATATATATCAAATCACAACATGAATAATAACACACTGTACTGTAAAATAAGAGTATACTGTAATTACAGTATAGGGGCCTACAGTAAAGGTTACTCACCATTTAGCGTGAAGATCCTCTTACAGAAGATATGATGGAGGGCTCTACGAGTACACTGCACATAAGAGTATTTTGTTCAACAACATATGGTACATATATTGTCGAACAAAGTGTACTATATTCGCCCTATAACGTACTTTAGTGCGTTATAATGAAGTCCGTTATAGCGAGGTTTCTTTCTCTTTCTCTCATTAATACGTTTCCCCTCTATATACTTGGCAATGGTGCTGCGAGCTTCTCGTACCCTAAATGAGTGTATGGGTGCCACGGTGCTTTCCGAAAGTGAAGCCTTTCCTTTCTACCTACAACTTCCTTTTGTTTATTTTTGCTGGCTTCGAACGACGGTTCAAGATCGACCTGCGGTTGACCCCTCCCCAGCATCCCGCCTCATTTTCAGGATTTGATGTAGGAGAAAGTTGCTTTTCACTCTCATCCTGCTCTCGTAGCCAGGTACACACGGCTGGTCAGGGACTTTGTACAAGAACTAAATCTATGACCAATCTCCGTTCAGATACTTAAGCCTTTGGTTTGCTTCCGCCCGAATTGCTCATTCTGACGAAGGTCAAGCTTTTCACTCCACCTTAGACATACAGTTTAACGTGGAATCCGAACCACGCCCCACCAGCAGCCCGGCGTTTTAACCACTAGGCTACCCAGGGTACCCATTTATCTACCAACCGCTTTCTTTATTGTGTGGAAGGATGAACAGCTGGGTTTTGCTGCGCGCCGCCTGCCGTCACCGGGTCTCGATCCCGGGGCCGATGGATTCGTAGTCAGTGCCGCTAACCATTACACCACTGAGGCAGGCGCATTGTTTAATATTAATATATATATATATATATATATATATATATATACACTGTGACTAGATGATTTCGGCTTCCTAGATAATTACCTAATGAATTATCTATATCTGCAACTAGACTTGGCTATCTTAGGAGCTATCTGTATCTGTAACTAGACGTGTATCTTGATTACTATCTAATGAACTGTTAATATCTGTAACTAGACTTGGCTAAGTAACTACCTAATGAGCTATCTATATCCATAACAGACTTAGCTATCCAGATAACTATCTAATGAACTATCTATTTATCTGTAACTAAACTATGTATTTATTAGATAATTTAAATGAATACCTGTTTCATTATCTACTTAACTACTGATTTGGCTATCTGTTAAGCTATCTGTATTTGGCAATTTTTTAAATGTCGATAAGTTATCAATATTTGACTCTAAACTGCCAATAAGAGTTTTTTAGTCAAATGTAATCAGTTTTTATACATATATATATGTGTGTGTGTATATCCCTTACCTATATATACCTGTATATTCCTCACCTTTATACACGTGTATAATGCTCACTTTTATACGCATGTATATCCCTCACCTTTGGCTTTATACACAAATATTTCTCATTTTTGCTTTTATCCACATGTATGTGGGTTTTACACTCGTACATCTGTATATTTTTCACCTTTACAGTTGCACATCTGTATATTTTTACCTTCACATTTATATACATGTATTTCTCACCTTTACATTTGTACGCCTGTATATTTTTCACCTTTACCTTTATATACATATATTTCTCACCTTTACATTTATACACCTGTATACTCTTTACTTTTACCTTTAAAAGTTCAATGTACGTTATAGACATCGCGTCGAAAGTACCTCTACTTGTATGTATATAACTTTACCTCTGTACCTTTACACTTACTTCTTTCTGATTGTCCCCCCTTGTGTGGGGTCCTCCCCTGTCCCTGTCGCATGTATCGGAGAGTCAGAAAGACGCTATCAGCGCTACTTCCTGTCGGTGGTCGCGAACAAATAATGAGGACAGAGCAAACGCTGATAAGGTCTCCGATCGGGCAAGAATCGTCGTATCTGTAGGCATTTTGTTGTCGTCGTTATGTCGTTGTTTCTGTCGTCGTTCTTGATTTTGTCGTTGATTTTTTATTTCGTCGTTGGTTGGTTTCTGCTTTGGTTTATATTTCAGTCGTCGTTTTGTCATCGTTCTATCGTCATTTTGACGGCAAGATTTCTATTTAAACTTGAAAAATGTTGAAGGAAGAACAAAAGCCACAATGAAGTAAAAGCATTTTTCATTAGAAAAGGCACGTTTCGACCAATACTGTTCTTGGCCTTTCCAACCACAAGGGCTTCAAGATGACCCTCTTGTGTATATGTATATAAATATAATAATAATTTCTTTTATTTCCTTTTACAAACACACACACACACATATACAGGGTGAGTCAAAAGTCTGGAAACATAGGAACTATGCTTTTCAATGCAAATATACATATATATTTGCATTGAAAAGCATAGTTCTTATGTTTCCAGTCTTTTGACTCACCCTGTATGTGTGTATGTGTGTGTGTGTGTGTGTGTGTGTGTGTGTGTAAGCTATGTAATTTGAATTTTATAATTTGAATTCTTGTTATTTATGCTCATGAGCATTCATTGTTTAGACTGACCTCTAGGAATGACCTCTGCAAAGCATTATCTCCCCTCTCTCCCCTTCCCTCAATGGTTGGCAAAAATGGCTTCAAAAGTGTTTATTTCTTTTCCTTGAATCAACAAAGGTCGCCGTTATGCATACACAACACGCAGACCATGTCAAACCATATGTATATAATCCCCTTGGGATATATATATATATTAATATAATATATATATATATCAAAGGTCAGGCTTGACGCCCTACTTTGGACCTACAGCTTAACGTAGAAAACGTAGAATCGAAAACCATGGTCCGCCAAAAAAATATGAAATTACAAAATCTTAGCCTGGACTCGATCCCACGATCTCCCCATCAGCAGCCCAGTGTTTTAACCAATATATAGGCTTCCCAGGCGGATATATAGGGTGTGTGTGTGTGTGTGGTGTATAATATATATATATATATATAATATATATATATATATAGAGAGAGAGAGAGAGAGAGAGAGAGAGAGAGAGAGAGAGAGGTTACAAGGACAAGAGGAAGTCTCAAAGACTCTTCGGTCCACTCGAGGAGGTTCCTGTTATTAAACTAGTGCCTTTTTAAATTATTCTAGCAGTGCCAGAAAACTGGATAGAAAAGCAAAAAGGCTCTCTCGCCACCCTCTGCTCCCTCCCCGCCAGAGGCGGGTACGGAAAAGGGTTGAAGAAAATACCTTGACCCTGGAAAAGTAGCCGAGAGGGAGAGAATTTTATTTTGTCCCTAAACGTATCGAAACCAATTATTATATAGGAACGTTTTGATGTTTTTATTTGAAATAAGGGATCACGTTAAGAATAGCGAACCCAAAATTCAACAAGTTAACCCTTTAAGGACTGAAGAATGAAGATGCCAATTGCTAACGTTTCAAATACACGCATTCATAACAACCCTACAAAAAATTCAGGGCTTAAAGGGTTAAGAATAGCGAACCCAAAATTCAACATGTTAAGAATGGCAAACCTAATGTTTCAACAGGGAAAATACCTTACCTTACCTTACCTAACCTAACCTAAACGTACGATATTTCCAAACATATTTTTTGTAACTTAGTAACTAACGATAAGAGAGCTTTATAATCGGATTATATATATCTCATGTAAAGAATAGGTTTTCACAAAATTCTCCATGTTAAGAATAGCAAACCCAAAAGTTTCCATGTCAAGAATAGGGAACCCAAAATTATCCATGTCAAGAATAGCGAACCCAACACCCTATGGGTTCGCTATTCTTAACGTGATCCGAAATAAGTGTTAAACTGTATAGAACATCACTATTTAAAAAGTGATATCGTATAAAGATGGACTGAATATCACACTGGATGGACATTGTACATAAGAATGGGCCGAGTATCGCACTGAATATTATACAAGAACGGCTGACAGGGGGCAACTCTGCAAGTAGATAGATCACAGCACTGCATTATCACACGCTCACACTACAACAATAATATTCAGGCTAAACTAGGTCTAAGCAGGCAACAAATAAACATTAATAACAACAACAAAAATTACTGTTTATGCGAGTTCGTATGGAGAAAAACGTACTATTAAAATATTATTAAATATTGCAAATTTTAATAAATAAAGGATATTATCTGCGTTTTATTTTGTAAAACCCACTACATAACACTACATAATTTAGATAACGGTCATGCGCCATGCAAACTAGTGCGCATATAAATGAAATTTTTTTCGTATGTTGCGCATATTTCTTCAAAAAATAATGTCATTTTCGTTATTAGAATATACAAATTTATTAGTATACAAATTTTCAGCTAAATCCCGTGGGGTCGTCTATTTGGAAAAGATCCGACCCCACTTTCGTATTAAAAGGTATATTATAAAGAAAACATAAAAATAAATATGCATCCAATAAATAAATAAATAATGAAATAACAAATATTAAGCCCACGACAAAATGCGATATTTTGATACCGAATTGTACTAAACTCAAAACAATAAATGTAAACAAAGGATACAAAATTTTGCTTTTATATTCGAGTGCGTCCGAATAAATGTTGGTAATTATTTTTTGAATAGTTTCTCTATAGGTTTTAATCCTTTTTAAGGGTATTTGGGCATCTGGGCATCTGGGCATCTGCAGAAGATCCAACACTGAATTCTGAAGATGCGCCAAATACAACGAATTAAGTGGAATTTTTGGTGTTAGATTATACCCAATCCTTTCTCTATGATAAAGACCGCCTATCCCAAATACCTTCGTAGGATACCCAATACCGTTTTAATACCAATTTTAATACCCCAAAACGGCAGCCAAGGACCTGAAGATCTAAAACAAAAGAAAAATACATGGTCTATTGTATACATTTATACCCTTAATCATAGAGAAGACGACCTTAGGTCGAAAAAGGTCATAATGGGGTAGCGTAACTGAAACAAAAATATATTTTGCCTATTTTTTTTATATGGAAGCGGGCATCTAAGGGGGGTTGGGGGTAATACAGGTAGTAGAAGTAATCCTTCAATGCATATACCCTTCCTTCTACATGCGAGACACTCATGCCCGGATTATAGAGGAGGAACACACGTTAATTTGGGCATTTATGAATGACCTTTGTCTTTATTCTAATAGTTTAAGGTTTAAATTTTATTTTTAAAAACTTATTTTTTAATATTTAATTTAATTTTTATATTAAAAATCACTTTTGTCATGAATATTATTTATCTGTTTGTCTACCTATCTATCTCTCTATCTCTCTCTCTATTTCAAATACAGCAATAATAAATAATTGTTTATTGTAGATGTTCAAAGTGTCTTCCTTCAATTTGAACACATTGTTCACAACGTCCCACTACTGATCGACAGACATAAAAGTTTACTAGGTAATTTTAGAACACCCTGTATATATATATATAATCTTAATAGTGATTATATTTAAATTTAGAATTTGTGTTTCTGTAATCTGTATATTGGAACTTGGAGGCATGTAAAATATAGAAGCTATACATATATTTGTAATCCCTTATTCACTCCCCGAGTGTCTAAGATAGCGGATTACGATCATCAGGGATTAAGATTTAGGAATTAATGTCAAATAGTTATATATATATATATAATATATATATACGTAAAGAACGACGCTTGTATAGGAGAATATTCCGCGCAAGATGAGGAGTGAGAACGAAACAAATGAAAAAATGAGGTAACCACCCGGGAATCGAACCCGGGATCTTCCGATTGCCGGTCAGATATGATAACCATTACACCATGGGCCTCACTCGATCAAATGCCGTAATTCTCCTACATACGCTCAGAAACCAATGCCCCAAGGGGGCACCTCCCGCATGCCGTACATTATATACATTTTAACTGCAAACACGCAGTATAATTAACGTAAAGAACGACGCTTGTATAGGAGAATATTCCGCGCAAGATGAGGAGGGAGAACGAAACAAATGAAAAAATGAGGTAACCACCCGGGAATCGAACCCGGGATCTTCCGATTGCCGGTCAGATATGATTCCCGGGTGGTTACCTCATTTTTTCATTTGTTTCGTTCTCCTCCTCATCTTGCGCGGAATATTCTCCTATACAAGCGTCGTTCTTTACGTTAATTATACTGCGTGTTTTGCAGTTAAAATGTATATAATGTACGGCATGCGGGAGGTGCCCCCTTGGGGCATTGGTTTCTGAGCGTATGTAGGAGATTACGGCATTTGATCGAGTGAGGCCCATGATGTAATGGTTATCATATCTGACCGGCAATCGGAAGATCCCGGGTGGTTACCTCATTTTTTCATTTGTTTCGTTCTCCCTCCTCATCTTGCGCGGATTATCCTCATACAAGCGTCGTTCTTTACGTTAATTATACTGCGTGTTTGCAGTTAAAATGTATATATATATATATATATATATATATATATATATATATATACACACAGTGGTGGGCACCGTTAACCAAAAGTTAACTTCGATAACGATAATCCGTTAACCCCAATTTTAACTCCGATAACGATAATCCGATAATTTTACTACAAAGTTAACGGAAGTTAACGATAATCCGTTAACGATAACTATTTCTTTACTAACATTTAAAAAAATCAAGGAAAAAAGCTTTAAAACCATAGAAAATGTTTATTTATGCAAAATCCAACAATAAATAGGTATTTAACTGTATTTTTATCAAGTTTTGCAACTTTTTTGCTTAATAACTTTTTTTTTTATTTTAATAAAAAATGTACTGATTACATGTTTTGAAACCCTTGTAACCACTAACCATTAACTAAATTTTAATTTACCAGAGAATTATTATGGCGGGAACTGAAAGGTAAAATTAAATTTTAGGCACATTTATTAAAGACTATGACACAATGTGCTGGTTGCCCTTCAGAAAGACCAACTTCTCAAAGTTAGCCCAACTGCCAGTCTTGACCTCTTGGGCCTCCCCAACTTCCCCTTGCGAGATATGGAAGCAGACTGAAGTTATGACGGTTTGAATTCATTCGCGGAGCGGTGATCTTCCGTGAATGACTCCTCGCATTTAACGTGTTAACGGACTTTAACAGACTAAATATCGAGTTATCGGAAGTTAACTGGTCCGATACGATAAATGGAAATTAACTTCCGTTAATAGTCCGTTAAAAAAAGTTAACTTCGTTAATTAACTGTTATCGGATTAACGCTTTAGTGCCCAACACTGTATATATATATATAATATATATATATATATATATATTATATATATATATATAATATATATATATATATATGGCCATAATTTAACGTGATTCGACCTTACAATTTAAAACAGGATCAGTACAATTTTTTACTTATTTATTTAGTAATTTTAGTTCTGTTACATTTTGTTCTGTTCCATAAATGAATAAATTAACTGAAAAATGCTAAATTAACTTGTAAAATATTCAATACCAAACAATATTTGTAAAATTTAGATTAATTAACAATATACAACTCTAACTCTATAAAGTTACGGGAAATTTCACTGTATGCGTGTTAGTATAACCTATAGTCCTATACAATTTTTGGATGTGTACCTAACCTTTAACCTAAGCTATATAACCTAACTTAATCTTAATTAACTTAAATTAACCTAAAACTATCGATAAACTGTCAAACATTCGATGACAAACAAGTTTGATAAAATCGGTCATAAAATTTTATTTAATGAACTTTCGAAATCAGGTGTTCCTAAACTTTTTCTTATGAGAGAGAGAGAGAGAGAGAGAGGAGAGAGAGAGAGAGAGAGAGAGAGAGAGAGAGAGAGATGTCTTACATGTACAATAAATAATCATCGTATATATGTAAAATTTACACTTTTTCTTCAACCCTGGTAAATTTAGTGTGACGTAACCCAGGGAGATATCCTGTCTCCATATACATTTTCAAATTCTGCATTGATAATTTAACTATAATTTTCTCTCTCTCTCTCTCTCTTCTATATATATATATATATATATATATATATATATATATATATAATATATATATATACACGTGTGTGTGTCTAATGTAATTAATTGCTTATGCTGATGACTTAGTTCCATCCACTCCCTGAGGGTATATCACCTACAGCGACTGTTGAATTTCTATCTGTGGACACACTTCGCATGCAACAACTGGACTGCAGTTAATTCAAGGTCATGCAAGAAAACAGCCTTTTGCCGAAGTTATTTTCATCCCAAAATATCAGAATCATTCGATCTATATATATATATATATATATATATATATATATATATATATATATATATATAATATATATATATATATATATATATAGTATATCGAAGGATAAAGTTTATTTAAATTTCCAATGAAAAAACCAGCCAGCCATTATAATATACGTTCGTAAATCTGCTCTTTATTAACCTTTGGACATCAATTAAACTTTATGAAGAAGCTTCTGAATCTATCTTTTTTTTTATATCGTAACTTTATGGGCAAAAATCATTCTTATCCAAGGTCATCTCTCTCTCTCTCTCTCTCTCTTTCTCAAAGAAGATGAAATTAATAACTTTGGAAGAATTGAATAAGATGTTCACCTGACTTCGTATTATGAGTTGGATATAAAAGCCAGGATTTATTTCGTGAACAGAAACAAAGGTAAACACGTGGGTGGAAATATCACCCTCAGTCGGTCCCTCTCCACCCCGCTAAAAAACACTTACAGACATCGACAGCCTCATTATGTTTTCGGGCGATACTGTACTTCAGCGTTTGCTCCACACTTCACTTTACGGACCAAAATGCGTTTGTTTTATATCGTTTCGTTTGTTGCCAAATGAAAGACGCATCCTTTCAATTCTATATTAGGTTAAGTTACATAAGTTAGGTTAGGTTAGATTAGTTGAATTCTCGGGTAGGTTTATAGAGCCCGAAAAACTTAGCGCAATCGAGAGGTAGGGTTAAGTTTAAACGAAACACTAAAAAACGAACACATTTTGGCACAAACCGTTATAGTACCGTATTTTTCTGAGCTTAATTTTAATCTGGTTTTACCTAACCTAACCTAGTTAACCTATTTTAATCTAAACAAACGGGACATAACCTATAAATACTTAAATCCTAACCTATAACGTAACTAGGCATAACAACCTAATCTAATCTAACAGGCTAACCTAATTTAATGCAACCTAGCTGGGCATAACCTAGCCGGGCATTACCTAACCTACCCTAATCTAACAAAGAGTAGGAAGGTTTTGAAAACGTGGAATATGGCTCTCTGTATTCGTCAATAAATTTTTTCCAACAAAGCAGTTAAAATTCCCTTACTTTGTTATTACTTCTTGTTAAAAATAATAATAATAATAATAATAATAATAATTATCATTAATTAATAAACAATAGTTATTATTTTCTATTAATTATGAATTAATTATCATTTATTATTAGCGTCTTAAATATAATGTGGCATCAGACAAAGAAAAGCAAATAAGTTGTCAGAATTTACAGACAACATAGAATGACTGTACTTGGTAATTTAACAAAATGTTGATAGGCACTGTATATGTCCAAGTGTCAAACTAAACAGTTAAATTATCAACTGTTTTACCTTTTAGTGCCTATATATATGAAATGATTATAGTGTAAAGCCCCCCCCCCCCCCCCCCCCCCCTCCCCCGAACTCAAAATATTACATTTAGTACAAACATTACTTTTTTAAATATTATCAAAAAATAATAAATACTTAAAAAAAACAGTTACTTATTTTTAATCGTTTTTGGGCGGGTTTTGATCGGTATCAGAGTGCCAACCCAACTTCCTTCTGCGTACTTGCAATTTGTATAAATTCAATAGAATACGAAACTGAAGTCTCTCTCTCTCTCTCTCTTCTCTCTCTCTCTCTCCTCTCTCTCTCTCTCTCAAATTCGGAACTCTTTTGAAATCCAACCTTTGATAGACGTCTGCATCTGTTTCCCCAGAAGCCCTCGTTTAATGCTTTCCAAATGGTGCCACATAATAAGAACCAAAATTTAAAGAGCCAGTGAATAGGTGCCAATCACTGGCACTCATGCAAGACGCCATCTTTGGGAGAAGGATTTTAGGTAAATAAATAAACATACTGAAAAGACAATGCATTTTTTTTATTACAGTAATGGATGGTTTACATATATCGGTATGTGTATATGTATACACATATATACACACACACACACACACACACAGATATATTATATATATAATACATATAGATAGATAGATAGATAGCTAGATTGATAAATCCACATTTATTTAATGATTTTCAATATACCCTTTCTTAACACGTGACATGCCCATAAATACTTCCCAAATACCCTCTTCATCAGGGCGTGAAAGAACAGAACTAAATACCAAAGAAAAGACCACGGAAAGACCTCTTCAGAGGGGGTGAGGAGGGGGAGTTGTCTTAACGTATTTCATGCCCAAAAACAAAAGACGAACAAACGCTTTGAGTGAAGATAAACAAGAAGTAATCCATATATTTTGCCTTTCTTTCTATTTTGTTCCTTCATGTTACTGCTGTTTTTATATAGGATAGATAGGTAGATAGATAGACAGAGAGATAAGATAGATACTGTATATAAACATAAGTATAGATAGATATTTCTTGACACAAAATTATTCCAACCACTTACATAGTTACTCTCTCTCTCTCTCTCTCTCTCTCTCTCTCTCTCTCTCTCTCTCTCTCTCTCTCTCTTAATATATATATATATATATATATATATATATATATATTATAATCCCACTTCTTTCTCTACAAATAAATTCTGTGCAATGATTTCAATATACAGAAGAGATCTTAAAGTCAAGTCTCTCTCTCTCTCTCTCTGAGAGAGAGAGAGAGAGAGTGCGATTTTGTGTTCGTACTATCTCGTGGAGGTCCTTTCGTCTCAGTCTCTCGTAACCATAAATCAAGTTGTAAACGAAATCCTGAACTATGTACAACACAGTATATAATATTATATATATTATATATATATAATATATATATATATAATATATATATATATATATATATATATATAATATATACTGTGGAGAGAGAGAGAGAGAAGAGAGAGAGAGAGAGAGAGAGGCCACCTATGAGCCCGAGTAAGACCAAAAAGCATTCCTGCCTTATCGCACGTCAATATTTGCCTTCTCAACCTCTTTGAGGTGCCGAATCGTGCCAGAGAGTTTTTCTTTTTTTTTTTTTTTTGAGAGGGGGGTGGTGGTAAACCTGTAGGGGACGGGGTTTAGTTTAAGTGGGAGACAAGAGATTTTGGGGATGGGGTAGGGGTATTCGGTCGAATTTTTTGGAGTGCGACTTAATTCCATATATATATATATATATATATATATATATATATATATATATAAAGTGGTTAGCATCGCTAACTATGAATCCACCGGCCCCGGGTTCGATCCCCAGAGAAAACAGAAGGCGCGCAGCTTACCCAGCTGTTCATCCTTCCAGAAAAAATAGTTTGGTAGATAAATGGGTACCATGGGTGTCCTAGTGACTAAGACACTGTGCTGCTGATCGGAGGTCGTGAGATCGAGTCCGGGCAAGCACTTCGTAATTTCTGACCACCCTTGGGGGGTCGTGGTTCGGATTCCACTTTGAGCTGTAGGTCCAAGGTGGAGCAACAAGCTTGACCTTCGTCAGAATGAACAATTCAGGAGGAAGCAAAACCAAGGTTAACAATTTTATATATACCTTTGGTTTGGTTAGCTTCCGCCCGAATTGTTTATTCTGACGAAGGTCAAGCTTTTCACTCCACCTTAGACCTACAGTTTAACGTGGAATCCGTGGAATCCGAACCACGCCCCATCAGCAGCCCAGCGTCTTAATCAGTAGGCCACCTAGGGTACCCATTTATCTATCAACCACTTTCTTTATTGTGTGGAAGGATGAACAGCTGGGTTTTGCTGCGCGCCGGCTGCCGTCGGGTCTCGAACCCGGGGCCGATGGATTCGTAGTCAGCGACGCTAACCACTACACCATCGAGGCATATATATATACACATATATATTATATATATATATATATATTTTTTTTTAAGTTCGGGAAGAACCGATTCGCCTCTATTTAAAAGGGCATATCTCGGCGGAAAAACAAAGAAAAAAGTGAGAGGAAAGACAGGAAAAAGAAAGGGTGGAGGGGACAGTCGAAGTGGAAAAAGACCAAGGATGACAAGGACTGCAGGGTCGAGCCCCATCATCCTTGGGTGCTAGGGCGGGAGGGCGCACGTGAAACCTCCAGGAACAAGCACGTACAACGAGCAAAGAGCACGAGCTTAGAACCCCCTTGCGGGGATATATATATATAATATAATATATAATATATATATATATAATAACTACTAAATCAACCATACAATGATTCAACCAACTATGGTTATTTTCCTCATAATAAACCTCTTCATGGTTTGTGCAATCATATACACTAGCATGGTTAAATGAACCATGCATCTGGATTGGTTACGAAATGGTCATATATTTTGGTTTGTGTCAAAGAGTATTCTTTTTTCTTTGAAAAGACAAAGTATAAGATACTGTACTGTATGTAACTTTAAGATATATATACAGGGTTCATCGCTATACGAACATTCGTGTAACGACATTAGCGGTGTCGCCACAGTTCCAGACGTTTATTCTATTGAATATCATTAACCCATATTTGCCGGAACCGATTTTCAGTTTTGCCTTTAAATTTCAATGTAAATGTTGACAATGGCATCGTCCTACATATAGTAAATAAAATAATTAATATAATGAACATTATGTCAGGTTAGGTTACGTTAGGTCACTTAGACTAGGTTAAATGTAGATATCCACAGTTAAAAATATGGAAATGTGGCGGTTAAGGTAGCAAATTATATATATATATATATGTGTGTGTGTGTGTGTGTGTGTGTGTTGAAATCTTTCATATTCATCATTCTCCCAATGACTGTAACTCGGCGGGTAACACCGTTTCCCTATAAACGAAGCGAAGACACTGAGATCGGGGGTTTGAACCCCTATGATGCTGGTAATAATAATACAGGAATTAAAGCAATGGGCCGCATTTATTGGCTTGAGCGCTGTGCTACATTCTGGCTCTTCTCCCTCACTATTAACAACACTCTCCGAACTGGTCATTAATTATACCATCAACTTTACTTCATACCCTGAAGCCTCAGTCTTCGTATTCATTTGGATAAATAATACCCAAATATTATCCTTTGTATGGCACTAGTACTAATGTTAACCTTTCGGCATATATAGTTTCGCATACCAGAAACACCCCAAAATATGCCCGGGTATATACCCAGTACCCAGCTCATACATTGTACCTTACCTTATGAACCTTATGTTGTTTCGTGTGTTGGTCTCTCTTCACACGGAGGTCAAGCTGGTGGCCCCGCCTCTAGGTCTGGCCTGGTGGAGGAGCGAGTTACTTTCTTGCGCTCTCCACCGTACATAGCCAGGCACGCCCGGCTCATCTGGTACCGTCCTGAGCCAGGCATCCAGTCTTTTCTTGAAGACTTCAACTTTGACCCCCGTTACGTTTCTGAGGTCCTTAGGAAGCTGGTTGAAAAGTCTTGGCCCCCTGACAACCAAGCTATTTTCCTTCAGGGTTGAGGAGGTCCCTTGTCGTGCTTTTAATTTGGGAACACTACACATTCTGCCTTTCCTATTTTCCAGTGTTGTTTGAATGGTAATTGGGTTTAGTTTTAGGTTTGGTACCAGTTTCTCGATCATTTTCCATATGTAGATTATGATGTACCTCTCTCTTCTTCTTTTCAGTGAGTACAGATTTAGTTTACGTAGTCTTTCCCAGTAGTTGAGTTCTTTGCAGCCATCAATCTTGGCTGTGAAATGCCTTTGCGTTTCTTCTTGTTTATTAGTTTCTTCCTTTTTATATGGGGACGTCAAAACTGAGCAGTATTCAAGTTTTGGTATAATCAGTGTTTTTAGCAGGGGAATCATTACTGTCCTGTCCCTTCTCTTGAACGTTCTTAGAACCTGTCCGGCGACTCTTTTTGCTTTATTTATCGCTATCTGATTTTGTGTTTCGAATTTGTATGGTTAGAAATATGAGGAAAGAGTTATAAACAACTAATAGAGAGATAAATTTGGATCTAATAACTTAACCTTTATTAACCTAATCAATGTTAATCTAACCGGACCTAACTAAACCCAACCTGACAAAATCCATAAACTAACAGTATTTCAACCAAATCTATCGGACCCTAACCTAACCAAAGCTATGTTAATCTATCGGACCCTAACCTAACTATACCTAACCAAAGTTATGTTAATCTATCTGACCCTAACCTAACTATATTCAATCTATGTTAATCCAAGAGAACCTAACTAAGCCTACATCAACCCATCTTATCTAATCCTAGAAATAACTTCAAGAAATGACGTCAGCACAGATAAATTCTATTCCTAATTGAGCAGTCTTACCTTTATACCTTAATACAGGGCGTTCCTAAAGTCGCATAACCCAATACATATAAAGTTATATATAACTAGGTTGCGTGACTTTGGAAACACCCTGGATATAAAATTTTGCATTAGTTTTAACTGCCAGATGAACGATACAGTAGATAAATATTGCTCCGCCTGCATGAGTAATTACACGAAAATCAAGAATTTTTTTTTTTTTAGTGTCTATGGAAAAATTAGCTAAGAAGTTTCTTTTTTATGTATTTATCTGAGTTCCCCCTTATTAACTTAACTGGAAATTAATAATAGTAATAGTAATAGTATAATAATAATAATATAATTTCAGTTTTAATTCCTATTTGAAAGACTCACATATATGTATATTAGCTCTGTTAATACATGAGCTCATGCAAACACGATGATTCATTGCGTGATTTCAAACAATAATCGCACTTTCTATGAGAGTTCTTTAACAATTTCTTACTCAAACAATTAAACAAAACTACAATGACAGCAATACCCTCATCATTTTTAAAAGAAAAAATGAATAAAAATTTTCTCTTTTTCAATTAAAACATGCTTAAACTCGCTTGACACAAGTTGGACATGTTACAGAAGCGTTTTGTATCGATACTTGAAAATGTATTTCAGACTAATGCAAAACTTACCAAAGCTAATAAATTATAGTTAAGTGGTCTCTAATTGGTTATTACTTCATGTTGTTCCGTGTTTTTCTCCTATATACCCTCGGGCATAAGGGTATAAGGGCATAATTCATAAGAATTCTCATATATTCTGAAGTGATTTTTTTTTTATCGAGGGAGGGCGATGGGGAAAGATGTCATACGGGCGCTCGCATACAGAGCCTCTGAGTACCACTGTAATTTCAATGAACGAACATCTTAACTCGAACTAAAGCCCTAATTACTCGCACATAAAAATATTTACAAGATTTTTGGATGTAAACACGGCAAAGAGTCTGATATTAGGAACGATGATTAGCGCATCAGTGTCCTATTAGCCCAGGTGGCGCGGTCTTCTGTATTATAGCTGCATGGTCCGGCTGGAGGTGGCTTTCAAGGTTTTCATATCGGCCATATGACGAGCAGGCAGCCGAGATCCGATAATCGGCGACGCGAAAATCCTCGATCAAGTTCAGGTTTATTTACTGTTATACACGCGTACGTCACATCTGAATAAATAAAACAATACTTAATAACTATTAATATTATCATTAGTACTTATGATAAAATTATTTTGTAAGTGCGCCCGTAACTATTTCCTGTACGTTTGTAAAAAACAGAAAAAAAAAAAAGGGCCGCGATACAACGCCAGAAAAAGCAACGATACCTTGAAACATCATGGAACAATTTCAGCTTGCCTGGAAAATCTGTCCGCGCGGCCGAACCGCAGCAATCATTTTTAGTGTCAACACCAGCGTGTTTTTTTATCATTAAGCGGTCGTTCAGGCATTGATGTCTCTTGGTCACGCGATTTTAGGTCATGTCCCGCTCTGAGGCACCTTAAAAATGATTGAGGGACCCTTCTTAGCAGCTTCTATGCACGTCTTCATGGCGTCGTTCATCTGCCAAACGTGCATTTTTGAGGATATTTGCATACGTTTAGAAGATTACATCATCTTAGAGTCATTTATAATTGTTCTCTGGTCCTCGTTGCATTTTTGGCTACTTTTTATGCGCATGCGCGTTACTTCAAATTGTGGGAAAATTTTATTCTGCTGTAATTATGTAGATGTTTTATATATATATATATATATATATAATAATCAGAAGTTGGTTGGGTGACCGCTGTTTTTTGACTTTAGGTGATAGAGACTAGTAGATAATTCGGGTTCCCACGTACAGCTGTAAGTGCTCTCCGTCATGTGACCTCCATTGTTACTCAGGTTAAACGATCCCGAAATTTTATACTATTATTACTTGAATGATATACGCGCAATTTTTTCTGGTGTAAGAAGGAGGGGACAACCCCCCCCCCCCCCAATATAAGGAGAGAGCTAAAATCAAGGTCCCAGGCTGACGATGCCATTTTATTATTTTTTTTTTTTTAATAAATTTTGAAAATATTGTGTAGTGTGTAAAATGCATGAATGTGTAGTGAAAAATAGAGGTAGAAGTGTGTGTTCGAGAGCATGCTGGACTGCTCACACGGTAGATGAGACACGGAAAAAGATCAGCTAAGGAGGACAGTGACAGGAGAAACGGGAGTTTCAGCACTCCGTATCTCCTGCCAAACGTCCTCCCCAGAGTACTCCCCTAGTCGATTGGTGTCTATAATCTCCTCCTCTAAACCCAGGAGTTTATAATTGCACACACACACACACACACACACACGTGCGCATCTCCATATAAGCGAGGCACCAATTTTTTTAATTCATATCTATAAAAACTAATTAATGAAACCTAATTAATCAAACCTAATCTGACCTGACCTAACTTAACCAAACCTTACCTAACCTACCCTAATTAGGACCAACATATCTTTTTTCTGACAATACAAATTTTCTAGATTTTTTGTATAAATTTCTTAAATTTCCGAGGTACTAAATGCGTTACCTCACAAAAAATTACGCCACTAATTCTATGAATTATCACATACTTCACCTCACGTATGCCCATTTCCCTACGCGCACACAAACACGAGTGCATGATATACAATGCCCAAAATATAGTATGAGAGAGAGAGAGAGGAGAGAAGAGGAGAGGAGAGAGAGAGAGAGGAGGGTGACAAGCTTGACCTTCGTGAAATGAGGAATCATCGCACGAAACATTTGAAAGGTATATATATATATATATATATATATAAACAGCCAAACATTCAGAACAGACAATCATACCGTATATATATATATTATATAATCCCATATCGCTCCAGATAAAAATCACACAATATTGTAAAAACATGTTTGGTTAAGTATTCAAATTTAGTTGACAACAAGCAATAGCTGCAATGCGAAATCTTACAACTTCTTATTAGCTATAATGAGATTTTTGTAAACACTCAGTTGCAATAATAATTAATAATACAATTCATAACACACACACACCACATATATATATATATATATATATATATATATATATATATATATATAATAGTAACCCCCGATTTACGCCGTCCAAATATGTTTTCATAAATAAATAAAAAAAAATTAAAAGTATGTGCAAAAACACGGCGACGACGGAGCTAAGGCACTGGTGGTTAAGAAGCCAGCTCCTAAGAGACCCTAATGGCGAGTGTTATTTTTTATTTATTACATCTTATTACTAATTTTTACTTTTTTTACGGATGAGTTTATGTATTTATTATTATTTATTATTATTTTTGGGGGGGCACATAATTATTATTATTATTATTGTTTAATTTTATGGGTGTCTCGGGGTTCGGGGACCCGTATTTAGTACATTCAATTATAAGTTATATTATAGTTCCCCCA
>JAJOZX010003355.1:250000-335000 GCA_023014485.1 Bathynomus jamesi | reverse complement strand
CGATCGAAGTCGAATAAAAGCGGTATTACAGTAAAAATCCTGCAGTTAATCAGTTTTAAACGGTGCCGATATTGTGAGTTAATTGATAGCGCATTGTGGTATTTCTTTTTAAAAAGTAAAAATCGCGGCACATATAAAAAAATGTAAATCAAAACGAAGCGAATTAATCTATACAGCATTTTTCTAAGTGTTTCTTTGTGAAGAAAATTAGCTGCCTATCGAAATTCCTAAAAATACCCTCCCATTATTCCCCGCAGCCACAGTCGCGAGCACCAATCAGTGAGAAGTATACAGCGTGCCACATCCCCCATCCCCCGGAGTAACGGAGAATACTTTCCCTCACTCAGCTTGAGTCAACCCCATCCAATACTTCCCATAATACCCTTTTTAAGTCAATTTTGTGCACCAGCGGCTACCCTCTATCAGTAACATGGAAATGATAAATAAATTCCCGCAACTCTGTGGTATCTGCAATGATGCAACAGATGAGACAAAGGCGATGAGGTACGATCTTTGTCACCTGCTTTTTGATTTTAGATGCCTTGAATGGGAAGATGAAAAAATCTCCCTTATAACGAACGCGAAGCAACTTAATGGGCTAAAATTTTTCTGCGAAAACTGCATGACCGAAATAAACTCGTTTATGGTATTTAAAGCAGAAAGAGACTACGAGAAGAAAATGAAAGAGGAAAGTAGGAATAAAGAACAGAGAAAAACGAGAAACGAAGAAAGGCGAAATAGAAAAAAATCAAATACCGTCACACAAGGAGGCCGAAACCATGCAGGCGAAAGAGTATAAAGACAACAGATAGTATAAAGGCAACGAAGGACATTAACACAAATAGGAAAAGACAAGAGGGCAATCAAGAAAACGGAGTGAAACTGTCCCCCAATAAGGAGCAAAAACCAAAGGCCACGAGTAAATATGGGGAAGGAATTATATGCAGATATTATATAAAAGATAAATGCAGATTTAAAAAAGGACACTGTATATATGATCATCCCCCAATATGCAATTTCTTCTATAATAATGGTCATTGTAAATTTGGAGACAGATGCAAATTCTACCACCCGGACATCTACAGGACTTATGCAAAATCTGGAACCTGCAAAATATGGGAAAAATGCTACTATCAACATCTCCCGACGGACCCAAAGAACAAAGGACAAAGTTTAAATGACAGTAGGAATAACATTAGGAACACAATAAGCGAACAAAAAAATCTTCAACATCGCAGACACGATACGGCTGCTAAATGTCATCCAACGCATGCAGTTGACACAGCTGGAAACCCCCGAGCCAAACCGCTTCCGGACAAGAAGCTACCAGAACAGGTAGGCGGAAACGGATCTCTCTCGGAGGATTAAAGGGCAACGAAACAAGCGATACCGTAGGAAAACGAACTTAAAATGCACAAGGGGCAACGAAAACCAAAGAACATAAATATTGTCCTAGCTAATATTCAAGGAATAAGACCAAACCAGTCACTCAACAAAGTTTCGTACCTGAAAGGATTTATGAACGAAACTGAAAACTGTGAACATTGTATTGATAAGAAAGAGATAAATATAGAGGGCTTCAACTTACTAAGAGCGGATAGAACAACGAGACGTAAAGGTGGTTGTGCTATGTAAGTACATGAAGGCCATATGACAAAGACGATAATAAGTAAATCAAACAGCTGTGGAACTCCTAGCAATGAAAATAGTAAAACTAAACGTGATACTAATAGTCATCTATAGACCTCCAAACACCCCAACCGAAAAATTCTCGGAGACCATTGATGACATCAGAAAGCTAATAAAGGCCATAAACCCTCCATCCACCAATATAATGATCTGCGGAGACTTTAACTTTCTATATATAAAATACAAAAAGGTGGATAGGAATATATATATATATATATATATACATTATAACTGCAAACACGCAGTATAATTAACGTAAAGAACGACGCTTTGTATAGGAGAATTATCCGCGCAAGATGAGAGCGAAAGAACGAAACAAATGAAAAAATGAGGTAACCACCCGGGAATCGAACCCGGGATCTTCCGATTGCCGGTCAGATATGATAACCATTACACCACGGGCCTCACCCAATCAAATGTCGTAATTCCTCTACATGCGCGCAGAAACCAATGCCCCAAAGGGGCACCTCCGCATGCCGTAATATTATATACATTTACTGCAACACGCAGTATAATTAACGTAAAGAACGACGCTTTGTATAGGAGAATTATCCGCGCAAGAACGAAACAAATGAAAAAAGGAATTACGACATTTGATTGGGTGAGGCCCGTGGTGTAATGGTTATCATATCTGACCGGCAATCGGAAGATCCCGGGTTCGATTCCAGGGTGGTTACCTCATTTTTTCATTTGTTTCGTTCTTTCGCTCTCATCTTGCGCGGATAATTCTCCTATACAAAGCGTCGTTCTTTACGTTAATTATACTGCTGTTTGCAGTTATAATGTATATAATGTTACGGCATGCGGGAGGTGCCCCTTTGGGGCATTGGTTTCTGCTCGTATGTAGAGGTTACGACATTTGATTGGGTGAGGCCCGTGGTGTAATGGTTATCATATCTGACCGGCAATCGGAAGATCCCGGGTTCGATTCCCGGATGGTTACCTCATTTTCATTTGTTTCGTTCTTTCGCTCTCATCTTGCGCGGATAATTCTCCTATACAAAGCGTCGTTCTTTACGTTGATATATTATATATATATATATATATATATATTATATAATATATATATATATACCAGGACAAGGGGGACACAAGAGAAGACCAGGAGCAAGCAAAAATGTTGATGGCTCTCACAAATAAGTTTATGCTGACACAGGAGATAACAGAAAATACCAGAAAAAATAACTGCCTAGATCTGGTATTCAGGAATAACACAAACTTGATTGCTGATATAAAAATAACCCCAACCATTATCTCAGACCACAACTTAATCGAGATATCAACAAATGACGACAACATTAAAAGACAATACATATATTGAGAAAGAGCAATTGGGGCCTTTAACTTAAACTCCAAGACTATAAATGGGAAGCAATCAGATCCCACATGGCCAAATAGAGTGGAGAAAAGTTTTAGAGAATAAAACAACTGAAGAAATGCTAACAACCCTGGAAGAAAAAACGCTGGGAATTTTAGAAAAATATGCTCCGAAACCACAGCCAAAAGGAAAGAGGAGCTGGCTAGAGAGGCACAAGAGAAGAATATTCTGCAAAAGAAAGAGAGTGGAGGCGAAGTTAGCCAACTGCGGAGATAATGTCAGGAAAGTAATACAAGAAAAACTGGAGGGTATCGATAGGGAAATACAAGCCCTGATTAAGGACCATACAGAGAGGGAAGAGGAAAAGGCGGTAGAAGCAATAAAGGAAGATCCCAACTACTTCTATAGCTATGCGAAAAGGAAAACAAAAACGCGCGCCGCTATTGGGCCCTAAAGGAAGAGAAATAATGAACTAACCGACGATCCAAAAGAAATATCTGAAACATTGAGAGCCCAATATGAATCAGTTTTTAGTACCCCAAAAAGTGGCAAAGCGATACCTGACATAGATGCATTCTTTGAAGAGAAATTGCAAGGAGAGTGTATAACAGACTTTGATTTTACACCAGAAAATGTAGCGAGAGCTATAGGACAAATGAAACCACATTCAGCTGCAGGCCCGGACAATTGGAACGCATTATTGATTAAAAACTGTAAAAATGAAATAGCTACACCTTTATACTGGATATGGAGAAGATGCCAAGACACTTGGGAAATACCGAGCATCTTGAAAAGAGCAAACATTGACCCTATATATAAAGGAGGGGAAAGATCTCAAGCAAAGAACTATAGACCAGTGTCATTGACGTCCCACCTTACCAAAGTACTTGAAAGAATAGTTAGAGAGAAAATTTATGATTTCTTGGAGACATTGGAAAGATTCAACGAAAATCAGCATGGATTCCGATTAGGTAGATCATGTCTATCACAACTAATAGAACACTACAACAATATCTTAGATGCTCTTGAAGGCAATGACAACTACGATGTCATATACACAGATTTTGTTAAAGCTTTCGACAAATGTGATCACGGTATAATAGCACATAAAATGAAATATATGGGAATAACAGGCAAAGTGAGAAAATGGATCTACAACTTCCTCAGAGAACGTCTGCAGGTCGTCAAAATTCAAGGTACGAGTATATCATCATCGGAATCGGAAGTACGCAGCTCAGTACCACAAGGGACAGTACTGGCCACACTCTTGTTCATTATCATGCTAACGGACATAGACAGCGGAGTAAACTACAACAGTATAGTAACATCCTTTGCAGACAATACAAAGATCAGCAGAAAAATCAGCGATCTAAATGAAGTGGAGGCCTTGCAGAGGGACACGAACAAAATATACAAATGGTCAGAAGACAACATGACACTTAACACTAGTAGTATAGCCGCAAAAGGGTAGAGTGCAAGAATGTTGCAAGTGATTACGTAATGTTGCAAAGGGGGGTGGGGGTGTTGCAAAAAAAAAAAGAAAAAAAAAGAAAAAAAAGAGTACTGGCCTTTGTTGCCAACCGGGGTTGCAAGGGGCATGCAACTTGGAGGTGGAGTTCTCCCCCAAGCCATTCCCCCCAAAGGGCCAGAGAGAAAGGAGGAGAGAAAAGAGGAGAGGTGTTCACCTGGCAGGAGCCAAGTGCATATTAAGACTTCAGCCGAGTAGGCGTTGTTTTATAGGCTCCTAATCAGCCAGTTGGCTGAGCCAAGGGGGGAGGGTACACCTGAAGGAGAGAGAGAGAGAGAGGGGTACACCTGAAGGAGAGAGAGAGAGAGGGGTACACCTGAAGGAGAGAGAGAGAGAGAGAGAGAGACACCTGAAGGAGAGATAGAGAGAGAGAGAGTAGTGGCCTTTGATTGCAAGGCATGCAACTTGGAGGCGGAGTTCTCCCCCAAGTTATTTTCGTTTACCTAACCTAAGAGGCCTCTAAGGGGTTTTACCAAAGGGCCAGAAAGAGAAGGACCAGAGGTCCTTGCTCAGCTGCGAGCCGAGCTTGAATGACTCCGTCAGTCGTCTCTCGGTCTTTTATAAGCCTCTATTCTGGCTGAGTTGCCAGATAGCGCAATGTATTCAGTTGCCAGATAGCGCCATGTGTCCCAGATAGCAAAAACCATATATTAATCATCCATTTAAATAGTGTACCACAATATATATGACGGTAGTTAATCCAATTAAATTCTGTTTATTAAATAAATAATTTTTACACACTTAATTTTTATTTTAAATATTTAAGTCACGAATAACGAAAATTTACGAAACAATTCATTTAAAACTTGAAATTAGCCAAAACACAATCCGACGAAACAAATAACGTAGTTAGCCAACACATAATTCAGCCAACCATAGAAAAACAGAATTATAGAAAACCAATTAGGTTTTTATGGATAACTAGTTTATCTTGACATAAGTTTACTATAATTATATATACACTTTTAAACATCTATATATATATATATATATATATATATATATATAATAATTTTTTCTTTATTTAAAACAAGTTTGAAATGTATTTACTTTGCAAGCAACATGAGCAAATTAAACGATAAATATTTTATAATTTTTAAGATAGATAAATAGATATATAGTGTTTCACTATAGATGTATAGATGTATATAGTGTTTTACAATAGATGTATATAGTGCTTAACGATTAGAATCAAATATAACATTAACTTGAACTTCATTAAACTTGAAATTAGCCAAAACCAATCCGACGAAACAAATAACGTAGTTAGCCTACACATAATTCAGCCAACCATAGAAAACAGAATTATAGAAAACGAATTAAGTTTTTATGGCTAACTAGTTTATCTTGACATAAGTTTACTATAATTATATATATACATTCTTTTAAACATCTTATGATAGGTATATGTAAATATATATATATATATATATTTATTTTTTCTTTATTTAAAACAAGTTTGAAATGTATTTACTTTGCAAGCAACATGAGCAAAATTAAACGATAAATATTTTATAATTTTTTAAGATAGATAAATAGATATATATAGTGTTTCACTATAGATGTATAGATGTATATAGTGTTTTACAATAGATGTATATAGTGTTTAACGATTAGAATCAAATATAACATTAACTTGAACTTCATTAAACTTGAAATTAGCCAAACACAATCCGACGAAACAAATAACGTAGTTAGCCTACACATAATTCAGCCAACCATAGAAAACAGATTATAGAAAACCAATTAGGTTTTTATGGATAACTAGTTTATCTTGACATAAGTTTACTATAATTATATATATACATTCTTTTAAACATCTTATGATAGGTGATATATATATATATATATATATATATATTATTTATTTTTTCTTTATTTAAAACAAGTTTGAAATGTATTTACTTTGCAAGCAACATGAGCAAAATTAAACGATAAATATTTTAATTTTTTAAGATAGATAAATAGATATATATAGTTTCACTATAGATGTATAGATGTATATAGTGTTTTACAATAGATGTATATAGTGTTTAACGATTAGAATCAAATATAACATTAACTTGAACTTCATTAAACTTGAAATTAGCCAAAACACAATCCGACGAAGCAAATAACGTAGTTAGCCTACACATAATTCAGCCAACCATAGAAAACAGAATTATAGAAACCAATTAGGTTTTTATGGATAATTAGTTTATCTTGACATAAGTTTACTATAATTATATATATATACATTCTTTTAAACATCTTATGATAGGTATATGTAAATATATATTATTTATTTTTTCTTTATTTAAAACAAGTTTGAAATGTATTTACTTTGCAAGCAACATGAGCAAAATTAAACGATAAATATTTTATAATTTTTTAAGATAAATAGATATATATAGTGTTTCACTATAGATGTATAGATGTATATAGTGTTTTACAATAGATGTATATAGTGTTTAACGATTAGAATCAATATACTAACTTGAACTTCATTAAACTTGAAATTAGCCAAAACACAATCCGACGAAACAATAACGTAGTTAGCCTACACATAATTCAGCCAACCATAGAAAACAGAATTATAGAAAACCAATTAGGTTTTTATGGATAACTAGTTTATCTTGACATAAGTTTACTATAATTATATATATACATTCTTTTAAACATCTTATGATAGGTATATGTAAATATATATATATATATTATTTATTTTCATATTATAACATTTAATTTTATTTTAGTTTATTCATGCAGTGTTTAGTTAGCCACTTCATTTAAACTATAACATTTATAGTGCTGTAGTTAAACCATCCTTAAAATGGCAGAGTTTGTGCCGAATTGGAAAGGTTTTCACGCCGCCTTAGACCCACAGTTTAACGTGGATTCAGATTTACATCTCGTCGATTGCTCACTATTTCATCGAGATAATTAGGACCTGCATTGTCTACATCGACTCCATCTGTGTTTATATATATAAGGGTTGACAAATATACAATTTATTATGATTCTTTCTCGAAAACTATGGGGATAGAAAATTCTGAAACCTGAATCAGCATCAAAAGTTCTATAAGAAACACCAAATAGTTTTCGTTGTACCCTAGTGTAATTTCTCGCCGAATTGGAAATAACTTGTAAGTAAAAATATAATATAAGGGACTACCATAGAAATGTAAGTGTCTATAATTTATTCACAAGAAACACGATTTTATATATATATATTACTCGTCCGATCCCGTTATAGCGGATTGGTACACGTCATAGCTCCACCCAGCTACACCGGCAGCCAATCACTACGAACATCTGGTCTTTTGGGGCGGAGCTTGGCGATTGTGCATATAAAAGGGGCTATTTTTCAGTTGGGAGTAACAGTAGCTATTTTCGCGTCAGTGAATAATCATTCCCTCCACCATGGACCTGTACGTCTCCCCAGACTTGTATGAAGAAAGTGACGCTGCAGCATTAACGACAATTAGTCTTTTTAACGCGATTGACCGTGATGAATTATTCCCAACGCAAACCGTAGAAGATATTTGCAGTGACGCTCCTTACAACCGACGCAAGGGACTACCATAGAAATGTAAGTGTCTATAATTCGATTTTATATATATATGGATGGGTGTATCTCGTCAAATAGATACTCGCCAAAATTTTTTTGTCAATCAATGTTATTTGGTTTACCTCTTATCCCCATTATGCTAAAATCGAAATTTTTTTATGGCAATCAATGTTATTCCTCGAACCAAAGATATCTTCACATAATGGGGATCTGTCTGTATACTCTGTATATGTTTTAAAAGAATGAACATTATTCCTTTAAGGTCCGATGAGGATTTGACACGTGTTATACAATCTTTTGAAGAATCTCGGAATACGGAGGATATACTGAATCAGCAATGTCACACATCCTCCACCATGGACCTGTACGTCTCCCCGGAATTGTATGAAGAAAGTGATACTGCAGCATTAACCGCAATTAGTCTTTTCAATGCGATTGACCGTGGCGAATTATTTCCAACGCAAACCGTTGAAGATATTTGCAGTGACGCTCCTTACAACCGACGCAGGGACTACCATAGAAATGTAAGTGTCTATAATTCGATTTTTATATATATGGAGAGTTGTAGTATCTCGTCAAATAGATACTCGCCAAAATTTTTTTATGTCAATCAATGTTATTTGGTTATCCCCATTATGCTAAAATCGAAATTTTTTATGGCAATCAATGTTATTCCTCGAACCAAAGATATCTTCACATAATGGGGATCTGTCTGTATACTCTGTATATGTTTTAAAAGAATGAACATTATTCCTTTAAGGTCCGATGAGGATTTGACACGTGTTATACAATCTTTTGAAGAATCTCGTGTCAATACGGAGGATATACTGATCAGTCAACAATGTCACACCGAAATAATGTAAGTGTTTTTCGATCTTTTTGGGATAAGAAGACACAATATATTTTCATAAATTTATTAAATGAAAGAAATCAGTACAATAAACAACTACAGAATATACGTTACAAATATACGAACAAAAACATTATAATACAGAGTACGTACAATTGGAAAACGGATTTTTATCTGTCTGCATACCATTTCATCGTTTCGGCGAGTGTGACACGGGTCAAATAAATTTAAAAAATTTATAAATTCTTTATCACTGACATATGCATGAGAAATGAGACGCAGTACATTCCGCAAACATTAGTAAAATATCCTTGTATGCGAAATGGGTTCCATACAACTTCGGGAATATGTAACTGAGCGAGAAATTTTACAATAATAGGGTCACTCCAGGGTTGAGTACCGAGTGAATCAAAATAGTACAGGCGCTGTCTATTTTTAAAATAGACAGCGATCCAGTGAATCCCTTCATTACCGATGACATCTGTGTTCACAATAAGACTACCGCATTCTCGCGTACTTGGCAAACTCAATGTTTCATTCTTCGCAAACACGCCGATAAATTTGGAACGTGTGACTCGCTCCATTACTTTCTGAAGTGTATTAGCATCCATTTTAAAAGTCAGTGATAACGCTCCTAAATCTATCTACTTCTATTAGGGCTTGCGATTCGAGATATACTAGTACACTAATAGGAGCGTCTATAGGCTTGGCGAATTCCAGCCGCACTGAGATGTTTCCGCTCTGCTGTGGGGTTAAATGGGTATTTACGCTAGCAGATAAGTCAGGTGTAATGTCAAACGGATAAAGGTTAAATTGATCAATGAATTCTTCCTGCGTTACCCCATTACCAAGCTCATCACAATCACCTGCAATATGGGTCAGATTACTATAGGCTCTGGCACAAAGAGGTAACACAGCGTCTGATGAATAGTCCGTACCCATTGTTCCACCCAAAGCAGTGCCATTAACGTATAGAGTTATATTTTTAAGTCCGAAATTCTCGAATTTAAAGGCACTCTTTTTATATTTTCCATTCACCGAAGCGTGGTCCTGCATGCCGATTAATATCCTTTTAGGAAGATTTCCCAGGGCAATGTTTTCTATCTGCTTCGATGCCAACCCTGCAGGAACCGTATATAGTTTGATTTGCACTCTGTTAATAGGATATTTCACTGTAGCGTTTAGTAAATTTTTCTCAATTTCTAGTTGTTTTGGTGAACTTAATTTCACTCGCCGTACGCGGAGGTATGTGTCCATAATGTGAACCACAACGGGCTTTGCACCCTCTTCTTGATCCGCATCCAGATTTAAGCAGATCTCAGGACTCGTGCGGGTGAGCTTTATTTTCATATCCACCCCGTTCACAAGCAACTTCTCCTGGAAAGTGAAATCTGTGTGCAACCGTCCAAAACACTCGTATATTTTCTTTTTAGAATTTTTAAATTTGTCCTTTATACTATTTTCATCTTTAGTTTGATAATATCCCTCGCACTTAAAAAGGTAGCCTTCGCTTCTTTGGAAAAGTTGAGGACATTTTCCAGATAGGCTCGTAGATGATAGTACCCCGTGCCTGCCGATATGTTGGTCTGATTTAAATATACGTCACACTGGTTGAATATGGAGTGCAGAAAGTTTGTTTCAGGGTATACAGCATATTTGTCATCGCAGACCGTTCCATCAGAATGGGCTATACGTAGCTTAGCGTACATGTGCACACAGCTTGGATCAAAAAAGTAAGGACCTGAGCTGGGTATCACGAATTCTATAGGTGCACTCGGGGAACTAATTGTGTTTAAAGGGTTAATTGTAATAAAGTCACTGTGCTCAATAGAAACTTGGGTTGGAGGTAGCTCAAAAAGGGACAGCTCCGATTTACAGCATTGTGAACTACATGGGTGGATGAAGCGTGCCATGGCGAAATAGTGACTCCTCTCTCGACAAGTGGTAAACAAACTATGATTCATGAGATCAATGTCCTTAGCTTATATCAGTCAAAAAAGTGGTCAACCATAGGTTTCATTCGCTTACAGCACTTCTTTTTTGATAGCCTTTTACGTTTAATACCACGTGACCCCTTCTTCTTCCGGGCAGCCCTCTTCTTCCCGCCACCACGCATTTTTCTCTTTGCATCTTTGATGATTTCGTCCCGTGTACGCTTTAAATGTTTTTTTAGAGCTCTTTAGGTTTAGCCCCGGCCAATATGTCTTCTGCAGTGTTAATACCTGATTGTAGCGCTTTCCTTCCAAGGTATCTGGCACCCCTCTTCAGCAAAGGAACAGCCGTACGTAGTATGGATGAAAAAATGGACCCAAGTCCACTACCGCGCTGGTATCGCACCCCTCGATAGACGGTGAAAGGCTTTCTATCCATTATAACTCAGTGCGTCGAAAGTGTAGCTTCACTGTTAAGCTCCCGTTACCGAATGGGAAGTTTTCACCCTCAATCGTTCTTATATATATTGAGATATTGGTTATTAAATTAGTTGCGACATTCACATAATGGGGTCTGTCATATGTAATACTCAAACTCCTTCCTCTATGGTTGGGGATGTGAGCAATGCGCAGCAGGCGTGCCTGGGTATCCCCAACAAACTGGTGCTCCACTATATTACTGTAAATATAGCACATGTCTGGGGACCTTTCAGCCAATTTCTCCATCTTCAATTGATACATTAATCTGGACAAGTCATGCTGTGTCTCGTGAAATGTGTCTCTTTGGAAGGCTGCGCTATATCGGCCATTGGCTAGAATTTGGAACTTTCTATGGTCTTTAATACGTCTGTTAGTCTTTGATTTTAGGATTAGTGTATGTGCAGGGTTGTTTACGATTTCGTATACTAAATCATTCGTAAGGTTTGAGTTTCTTAAACTTACGTTTAAGCCTCTCACAACATCCTCGGCCGAACCATATTGACCCGGTCCTAGTCTTACTTCTGTACTGTAATACCGTGCAATCTTAGTCCGAGCGATACGCATAGTTTCATCCATAGCTACCCCAGCTTTTTCACACTCGTCAATGTCTCTAAGAATCGTAAAAACGGTTTCTTTATGTTCAATATTTAAAAAGATGGTGTCCAGCTGAATTTCGCATATCCCCACCTCATACGAATCACGACCCAATTCAATGTGCTTGTGGAGCTCTGTTACAAAGTTGGCTAGTGTGTTGTTAGGGTGTACAGACAGGGACGAGGAGGACGGGAGTGTGACGTAGAAATGGTTAGGAGCCATGTTGCATACTATTTAAGCTTCATTATTGCATCAGCTTTTATATAGGTGTTGAAGCTTTCTGGGTACCCTAGCCATTTCACCAGGTACATTTTTCTCTTTCCTGAACCTTTGCTTCCTAAAATTTTCTCAATTTTAAACACATTTTTTCTAAATTAAACGCAACTTTCTGCAATTCCTCGCGGTAAAAGCCTCCTGAGATTTCTTCCCCATTCAAATCTTCAATGTAATACATCATTATCTCACCTTTAGGTCTCATAGCCCTAACTTTAAAAATCTCGCGTGTCCATCCTTGCTCAAAACCCTTTGCGAATTTATTCCCCGAACGCGACAGCCTTACATAATCATTGATTTTGAAGCGCGCAGAGTGTGGTGGTGGTGGTGGTGATCCATCTCTTCTCGGGAGCGTACCTCTTTCTAAAACTTCGTTAGGTGTTGTCCCAATCGTGCGATGGTGTGAGCGGTTGTAGGATGATGCCAATGATTCCAGAATGTCTAGAAATCTGTATGTGTTTTTATGTGTAAAATAACGGTGCATGCGTTCCTTTATGGTGCGCTGAACTCTTTCAGCTAAAGAGCCTTATGTATAGAATTGGTTGTGTAATAGCTGATATTAAACTCTGTCAACATGTTCTGAAAAGCACGGCCTATAAATTCCTTCCCCATATCCGTACAAAAATAGCCAGGAACCCTGTTTTCTTTTAACATTAGCGTTTTGGTGGCTTTAGCAACTGTTTCAGGTGATTTATTTTTCAGAGGAACTAGCCACAGATATCTAGAGAATACGTCTATTATGAATAGAATGTAGCGGTAACCATCGTTATACACAGAATATCTTTGCATGTCTGTTAAATCTGCTTGCCAAATAGAATCAATCGAGGAAGCCGTTGTCTTGGCTGTTTTAAACCTTTTTCTCACAGGCTTATGAAGCGTATAAGCGTCCTGCTCCCTCAAAAATCTTTCAACATCTTTTTTTCCTACTCCGTAAACACTTCTGTACAGTCTATCTACGCCGCCGTAAGAGGATGGGTTAGAAATGTCATAATAGCGTTTAGTTAATACGTTAGCCATTTGCGTATTTTAGAGGCACGTGGGTAGGGTTGGTTTAACCTCTTCTTGCTCCTCTTCAAAGGTGTTACCGCCGGGGGTGACGGCGCTTCAATTGTGTCACATGCGTTGCATGTTCCAAGTCTTTTAACCTGTTCAGATTTCCTATCAACGTTTTAGGGACATTTATTTGTTGTAGTCTTGCTTTAATATGCTTCCATCCTGATGGTGATGGCCTATCCCACTTTCTCACCAGATCATGGACAATGTCTACGATATTCGATCCCTGTACCTTTGATCCTTCCACAATGATCTCGCCTGTATCGGTCCATTGTATGGCGGGATCCTCATTCAATAGATTATAAAGACTTAAGCCTTTACTCCTCAATGTATGTGGGAGGGTGCTTTTTAATACATGTTCGATATGTTGTGTGGCTAATCTTTTTGGTTGGTCAGCTGTATCGTCGGGCTCAGATCCTATGTCGCCATGTCCATCGTCCCCCGTGCTGTGCCTAATAACCACAGGAATCTCTGTAGGGCTCTTATAATTTTCGTACTCGTGAAGAAATTTCTGCAGAGCTTCTTGGTATAAGATTCTTTTCTCATCAGGTGTTTTTTCACTGTTTAATAGGCTAGCAATTCGCTTTCCATTCTTTTAAGTCTGCTTTTACGGGGATCTAGATCCGTGTCTGGATTCCTTTGCAGTGAAGCGTACACCTCGTGGGGAATCACTACCACTTTCTTCATTATATTAATCTAGTCAGTAAAGGACCCAAAACTGAAAATAAGATGGGGAGAAATGACCCTCCTGTTTGTACAATAATTCGTTTTTTCTTCGCTACAGTTTGACTTTTACGAGCGAGTGCACGTATTATGTTCTTGTAGCGGCGTAGGCGAGCCTTCTGATGGGTTTTCATTGATACATTGCAATTTATAACGTTAAGACAGATTTCACAGATGCATTTTAAAAAGTCGGCGTCGATATTTTTAATAAACATCTGCTGCATTGCCCGGGGCAGTCGATGATAGATTTTTATTAATTCACGGTATTTCTTTAGTCTCTTTGTCATTCTGGAATATACACCGTTTCAGGCTCGTTTGGAAATATATTCGTTCGCAGAAGCACTCTAAACGTGTTTCGCGGATGAAGGTCGCAAAGCAAATATCCGTAACGCGTGCTTGTAGCTTCTTTATAAACTTCCAAAAACTCCTTACGCTGATTCGGGAACATTTGATTGGCTAATACCCCAATTTGTGATACATCTCTACGTTGCGCGAATAAGACTAGATATTGCGTATTTAACGACACATCGCGCATGTATCTATTTTTGAAAAATAGATTCTGATTGATGAAGAACACGCTTATGTTAAGATGGTGGGAGAATACTGTAAATGTCTCGGCAAACGTTTTATCCATCTCCAACATGAGATCGTCAATTACAATGATTGTATGTTCATTTCCCTTTAACGAATTAACGTCATATACGCCTTTGTGGAACAAAATATCATCTTGGTACTCGTTGAACACTGATTGATACGTCGAATAGCACCATATAACTTTATGCACAAATTTCGAGAACATCTCTCCCTTTTCTTTAATGATTTTAAGCATAAACACAGTTTTACCACATCCTGTAGGTCCAGATATAATACATGTGGATGGGCTCGTGAATCTGAATTTTTCTACAGAGTCCATTTCTAACACGTCACACTCCTAAGTGGGTCATTTACAAAATATTACAAATTTTGAGTGCTGTTCCTTATATTTTGCTTTCTTCTCCCACAGAACCGTGAATGACGATGAGGTAGAGCACCCATCATTGACATTACGGATGACCTCGACGACAGTGTAGTTGTGATCTCCTCCCCTGCCAACGAACCCTCACCAGCGATACCGGTAGCACGTCCAAAGCGGAGGTATGAGAACCCCACGTCAGGTATAAAGCGCCCGAAATACGCGCCTGTTGCAGCGGTAATAGATCCCCAACCCTCAACCTCTTACGCAACAAGCCCCCCAGCAGCACCTCCCGCTAATATATCCCCTTATTCATCCGCCGCCCCCCGTTCTGTTAAGTCTACAATAATAGAGCCCCAACCATCAACCTCCTACGCAACAGGCCCCCCAGCAGCACCTTCCGCTAATATACCCCTAATTCATCCCCCCCCCGTTCTGTTGAGGATGCTATAACGCTCGAATTGGTGCGATCCGCAGCCCCCACCCCAGCCTTGACTAGAAATCGGTATAGAGTCAGGGTCGACCCTAGAGCCATGTATAGCAATGGAATTGAGCGCGGGCTACGCCGGGTTGTACAGCATATTATAGAGTTTGCTCTTCAGAATCGCGACGAGCGTGAAGTCAGGACGAGTCTGTCCTTTGGATTCGGGTCAGATGACGGTGATGTAGACGATTATTGGGTGATAGTGCCATTTAGACGTTTGGCGGCTGAAGATGTAGAATATATATTAGGACGTATAATGCAAGCCGCCCAAAGTAGTATAGCCTTCAATATGGACAACTTCACGGTAAATATTGACCGTGTATTCCGTGTTGCGGGTCATAGTGCCATACCGTACTCTTAACTTCAATTCTCCGACTATTTACCGAAAGCATATAAACGTCGATCGTGGTTGCGGCTTTATAGCAGTACTCTTAGCACGTATGTTTACTGTACAAAATACACGGACTCAAAAAATTTGGCTGCCTACGGTCGTGGAGCGTGCCCGTAAACTAGCTGTAGACTGTGAACTTGAATTTGACTGTAATATGGGTCCTGAAGAGCTGAGAAGGGTAGAACAGGAAATGAATGTCCGCATAGTTGTATTTGGGTTGGATGATCGTCGTAGGACTGTGTATGTTTTTAAAAGCTGTGTGAGAGATCGTACAAGACCCCTACTTATTTTAGGATTGTCAGGGACAACGTATCTCCCCATCCGTAATATAAGGTGGCTTTACGCGAGTTATGACAAAAGTCGAAAATATGGGAGACATCATGATTTGTGTAAGGGGTGCCTCGAGTTTGCGGATGATATAGTGAGACATTGTAAAGAATGTCACATGGTATGTGAGCAGTGTAAAAGCACCAAATGTGAAAGCCGTGTAGTTGAAGCTGAGAAGAGAGACTGTGATGTGTGTAGACGCACATTTTTCAATAATAGCTGTTTTGATTTCCATAAATCAATTGGCACGTGCAGGAAAATGAGAATCTGTGAATGTGGTATGTTTCACACAATGGATAATTGGGGAAATTTAAGCACAAGTGTGACGTAATTCACTGTCCTACATGCCAGGAGGAATATAAGGCGGATGGAGTAAAGCATGTATGTTATATGAAAGATGCTAAGCCTAAAAATAACCCTTGTATAACTGTATACTACGATATAGAAACATATACGAACGCTGAAACCAAAGAGGTAATTCCACATTTACTTGTGAGCCAGACCATCTGTGATGAGTGTATGGGTATCGAATGTGACGAGTGCCCCAAATGTGGTAAACGGACAAACGTTTTTAAAACGAATGTCCGCGATAGTCCTGTGAAACTATTTGTGTCCTATATTGTCAAGTTAGCCGACAAGTTCAAAAAAATGACTGTGTATATTCTCGCCCATAACGGGGCAAAGTTTGACACGCAGTTCCTTTATAAGGAGTTGCTTGAACACGAATCCTCTGAGATATTTACAGGTGATCCATTGAAAAGAGGCAACAAATTAATACAGATGCAGATAAGAGGCAATGTACAATTTAAAGATACTTTATTATTCACACCTTGTAAATTAGCAAAGCTACCCAAGGTGATGGGAGTAGCAGCTGAAGTTTCCAAAGGATACTTCCCTTACACTTTCCTCACCAGCGAGACTTTAAACTACGTAGGCCCACCACCCCCCAAACATTATTTTGACTGTATGGATGAACGTGAAGACTTTGATCGATACTACGACAGTTTTAATGAAAGTAACCCTTATAATATAGCTGATGAATGTGAGCGTTATTGCGTGAATGATGTGCGCGTGCTTAGAGTATGTTTCCAGGCCTTTAGAAGGATGTACATAGCCCGTTTCAAATGCGATCCACTGCAAGTCGCAACCACCATCGCATCATTATGTTTTACGGTGTTCAAGAATAACTTCATGCCTAAAGACACCTTAGCCATTATTCACCGAAACAATCCCCGCAGTTACGGCACAAGGCTATTTACTGGCTCATACACCTACAGCAACAGACAGGTGTATACATAAAGCACGCCCGCAACACGGGTGAAGTACCCATTAAGATTAATGGACGTGTTTTTTGGGTTGATGGGTTAAGTGAAAACCGTGTCACTGGTGTGAAGACTGTGTACTCCTTTAACGGTTGCTGGTGGCATGGATGCCCCCGTCCTGAGTGCGGAATCGCCGGAGATATCCACGGTAGGTCTCCTGCCGACTGTCTTGCATCGACCCGCACCCGCGATCAACTTATAGGATCACAGTTCACTCACAAAGTCTTGTGGGAGCATGAATATGATGCACGGATGGAGACAGACGAGGTGTACCGTGAGGAAATAAACACGATCAAGCGTTCAATGGTGCTGGATCCTCTCAAATGTGGTGATAGCTTGTTTGGAGGACGTACAAATCCTTTCAGACTATACTTTCCACCTACGGAGGGCGTGAAGCTCCATTACTACGATTTCTGTTCTTTATACCCATACGTGATGAAGAGCAATCCGTACCCCGTGGGCGCTCCTGAGAAACTGGTGGGACCTAGCCTACCCTCCATCAATGAATTTTCAAAAAATTTGAATGATCGTTACTTTGGGCTCTCTTTCGTAGACGTACTCCCCCCACGCAATTTATGGATGCCGATCTTACCTGTCGTTATCGACGACAAGCTCATGTTTCCCCTGTGCGTGAAGTGCGCGGAAGAGGATAACGGCGAATGTAACCATATACCCCACCAGCGTAAGATCAGAGGCGTATATACAAGTCCTGAGCTGGCCCTAGCCGTACGCCATGGTTATAGAATACTGAAGATACATGAGGTGTGGAGGTTTCAGAAGCTACCCAACCTTTTCACACCATATATAAACGCCTTTTTGAAGGATAAGGTTGAGGCATCAGGGTATCCGCGAGGAGTTGATACCGAAGATGAAAAGTCTGCCTATATTCAACGTTACCGCGACCGCGAAGGTATACAACTTGATCGTGTCCAAATTGTAAAGAATCCTGGCAAGCGCTTTAGTGCAAAGTTGTGTCTAAACAGTCTATGGGGAAAATTTGCGCAGAATACCGGCAGAGGGAGCATTCATTTGGCACAAAGTTATAGCGATGTCTGGGATTATGCCAATGCTCCCGATAAAGAGGTCATGGAGATCGTGAATGTAGGTAATACTTACATAATAAAGTACAACAACACTGAATTTGCCACAGATACCTCAAGGGTTACAAACATACCTGTGGCCAGCTTCACAACAGCCTACGCCCGTATAAAACTTTGGGGTCTATTGCATTCTCTTGGGCGGAGAGTATTGTATGCCGATACAGATAGCGTGATATTCACAGAGAGGGAGGGTGAATACATGCCCGCTATTGGGGAGTTCCTCGGCGAGCTCACTGATGAGATCAAGGACGAGTATGGGGACAACGCTTACGCCGACTCTTTTGTCTCAACAGGACCTAAGACTTATGGGGTACGGGTCAGGGTGGGGGAGGAAATGAAATATATCGTGAAGGCAAAGGGTATTACGCTCAACCATGCGAATCGGCGGGTTGTTAACTTTGAATCGTTGAAGGATCTAGTATGTTTGGACGATGATGAGGGCGAACAACCTCCCCAACTAATTGTAGGCACCCACAATTTTCGGGCGCAGAAGCTGGGGGCGTGAAGGAACTTAGGGGTACGAAGGTGTGCCGTAACACCTATAGGAAACGTTACCAGTTACCTGGTACCTATGATACCGTACCCTTTGGATACCAAACGATGATGCTTCTATTGTTAACTCACACGTATTTGTCTTGTATATAATCGTATCTATTGATTTATTACACGTATTTGTAAATATATATATAACTTGAATATCTCGTTTATTAAATCGTATTTGTAAAGTATCTATTGATTTATTACACGTATTTGTAATATATATATATAACTTGAATATCTCGTTTATTAAATCGTATTTGTAAATATATATAACTTGAATATCTCGTTTATTAAATAAATCATGTTTCAATTAGCGTTTCACTTTCTCCTTTGTGTGTGTGTGTGTGTGTGTGTGTGTGTGTGTGTGTGTGTGTGCGCGCGCAGGTGAAAGTTCTAAGCTCCGCCCACTGTAAGACCGTGAGTCATGCTACTATCTGGGAGTCCCTGCGTGGTCAGTCGACTGCAGTAAGCCCGAGAGATCGAGATCAGACGTGTATTCAGATCAGACGTGTATTCAAATGGCTACCTTTAATATTGCTTGTACAACGTTTATGAAATGGTATTCAGCAAAGTGTCAGGATGTGGTGGATACCGAAAAACTTCCTATTCCTCCCTCCTATACCTCTTTTAAAAACACATTGGATTGTGCGAAGTTCCAAGATGTACAAATACTCTACGGATGTTCTGGTGAGACCGTTGAAGGCTTTCGTTGCACAGACGATGTGCTGAAGTATACTGCAGAGCTAAACTTTATAAAGTCTCACATACACCGTGAAGTAAAAGAAACAACGCGTGCAGAAGAGAAGCAGCAGGTATGGATAATGAGTCTTGCGGATGGGTGGTGTGACAAGCGGTATTACGTCATGCTACACCATGTCGATTACTCATACCCTACGACTGAAAATGTGAATCTCGTGATCATGGACAATCTTAAGTATTTTTATCACTATATTAACGTATATCATGATGAGGTTCGTAGTGAGGTTGTGGCTAGTGCCCTGCGTGAGTTTTTAACAGACTTTAGAGACGAGTATCGTTTGATGGGCAGAAAGGAAAAATATGAGCATATGTTCCTCTCAAATAGTGCGCCGGAGTGTGAAGATGTTTAGTAAAACATAAAATGTTCCTAGTTCTTATCCTGAGGTAAAATGTCTGGTGCGTAGGCTGGTAGTGATGAAATTAATTCTTGTACCGAAATATGTACAACAATTCGGTACGACTCGCGGATCATACGAACAAGCCCATTCACGTATCATCGAGTCAGCCGCCCGTCGAACCGTTCCTGCCTACCTGCGTGCCTCACACGGCTCATAGTTATCTCAGAGCTTGAACCGAGTGGACGTGCGCTCCTCGAATACGATGGAACTTCCTTTGAGCAGCATTCTCAACGCCTCGTACGATGTGTCCGTGACGAAATCGTTGCGCGTGTTCAGGCGTAATTCCGGTACCATTAGCTATGTACTGGAAACGGAATGTAGACAAACAAACAAACGGGTTTATTTAAGTGTCGAGGAGATGAATAGAATCTTCGTGATAGTTGAGAAGTGGAGTGAAGATCGTTATAAAATACCTGCTAACGTAGGTACAAGAAGAGAGCAGATTAGTGACGCACCCTCATACGCCGTTGTATGTACGTTGTGTATAAATAACGATCGGCCGTGCATTGATATACGGCTGATGTGGAAGAATGCTTCTGATAATAACGCTCTTGTTCCTACGCGAAACCGTTTCATCCTCGACAGAATGTTTGAAATCGTCGGATTCCGCAAGCTGAAACCTATATTAGACGCGCGTGTTACGGACATGCTTTATTTTGATACAGTACTTGAATACGCCTACACCGCTCTGCTCGATGGGTTTACCGAGTGTAGGGCTGGTGAGAATGGTCTAGTGCTGGACGTTTATTTAAAAAGTTTAGACTCTTTGAAATACCATGAACTTTGGTACAAAGCAATTGATCGGTACAAGGCTGAGCTCACCTACACCGTTCACCCTGAAGAACTATTTCTTTATATAACGCGCAGTTGTCGTAACGATTTAGAAGATTATTTCAATTGCCGCTATGTTGAGTGAGTTCACGATTGAAAAGCTCGAGTCGGTAGAAATAAACCCTCGATTGGAAAAGCGTGTTTATAAACTTGTGTTTAATAATGTAGCTAACGATGAACTCTTTGTGCGTGCTTTTGATTGTATTCTAGACGTATTTAAAGATGACTTACCAACCGGTTGTAAAGTGGGAACAAAAATAGTACTGAACGATATGAAAGCCCTTCATATCGAATACAGGTTTCCCTATACTTTAAGCGGTGAAATATTATTAAGCCGCATATACTGCGTAATGCAGAGCAATAATGATGTAATTGTAAACTCGATTAAGACCGAGTTTAGTATTTTGAAAAAAAAGTGAAATGTATTTATATATTTTGCTTGATATTTCTCCTGTATGATTATATGCATATTTCTATTATTATTGAATTGTATTTATATATTTTGCGTGATATTTCCCTGTACTGTTATATGCATATTTCTATTATTATTGAAATGTATTTATATATTTTGCGTGATATTTCCCCTGTACTGTTAGTTTATATGCATATTTGTATTATTATTGAAATGTATATTTATTTCTATTTGAAATGTAATTTATTTTATATATATCCATAATTGTGTGTATATATTTCCTGTCTGTTATGATTATATGCATATTCCTCAATTGAAATGTATATTTATTTTCTATATATTTATAATAAACAGAATGATGCAATGTTGTTTTACTTAATTATATCATGTTACGCCTTCTAAACCTACTACCGGTATTCTGAACCAACTTTTAAGAAATATAATAATGTATACAATGGTATCGCTAAAAAGTGGTATCTGGCAACTCAAGCCATTTACGCCTTCTAAGCCAACTGGCTGATTAGGAGTCTATAATAATGTATACAATGGTATCGCTAGAAAGTGGTATCTGGCAACTCAGTCTTCGATTAGAATTAAATGAATACATGGCGCTATCTGGCAACTCAGTCTTCGATTAGAATTAAATGACATGGCGCTATCTGGCAACTCAAGCCATTTACGCCTTCTAAGCCAGCTGGCTGATTAGGAGTCTATAATAATGTATACAATGGTATCGCTAAAAAGTGGTATCTGGCAACTCAGTCTTCGATTAGAATTAAATGAATACATGGCGCTATCTGGCAACTCAAGCCATTTACGCCTTCTAAGCCAGCTGGCTGATTAGGAGCCTATAAAACAACGCCTACTCGGCTGAAGTCTTAATATGCACTTGGCTCCTGCCAGGTGAACACCTCTCCTCCTTTCTCTCCTTTCTCTTGGGGGATAACGCCGCCTCCAAGTTTTCCTTGTTGCACCTGCAGCATCCCCCTTTGGGGGATTTTTTTTGCAACACCCCCTTTGCAACATTACGTAATCACTTGCAACATTCTTGCACTCTACCCTTTTGCGGCTATACTACTAACACCGAGAAATTTCAGCTCTTGAGATATGGTAGAAAAGAGGAACTCAGACTGCATATTATGCTCCAGATAGACAGGAAATTCAGAGAAGCACGAAAGCGATCGATCTGGGGGTAATAATAACCGATGATGCGAAATTCGAAACACAAAATCAGATAGCGATAAATAAAGCAAAAAGAGTTGCGGACTGGTACTAAGAACGTTCATAAGAAGGGACAGGACAGTAATGATTCCCCTGCTGAGAACACTGATCATACCAGAACTTGAATACTGCTCAGTTTTGACGTCCCCATATAAAAAGGAAGAAATGAATAAACTAGAAGAAACGCAGAGACATTTCACAGCCAAGATTGATGGCTGCAAAACACTCAACTACTGGGAAAGACTACGTAAACTAAGTCTGTACTCCCTGGAAAGAAGAAGAGAGAGATACACCATAATCTACATATGGAAAATGATCGAAAAAAAATGGTACCAAACTTAAAACTAAACCCAATTACCATTCAAACAACACTGGAAAATAGGAAAGGCAGGATGTGTAGTGTTTCCAAATTAAAGGCCCGACAAGAGACCTCCTCAATACTCAAGGAAAATAGGTTGGTTGTCAGGGGGCCAAGACATTTTAACCAGCTTCCAAACGACCTCAGAACGTTACAGGGGTCAAAGTTGAAGCCTTCAAGAGAAGACTAGATGCTTGGCTCAGGACAGTACCAGATGAGCCGGGCGTACCTGGGTATGTACAGTGGAGAGCGCAAGAAAGCAACTCGCTCCTCCACCAAGCCAGACCTAGAGGCGGGGCCACCAGATTGACCTTCGTGTGAAGAGAGACCAACGCACGGAACAGCAACGAGGTTATATATATATATATATATATATATATATATATATATATGGGAATGAACTCAGAATGGTTCCCTGAGGTTTTTTATAATACACACGGACCGTACATGGAACAAGGAACTCTTCTAGGAAAATTAAACCCACTATAGTCCAAATAAGTAATGGTAAATGACAAACACTATAGTTTTTCTTTTTTATGATGTTAGCCCGACGTGGGCAACGGGTCACTCGCAGAGAGGTCCCAAAAATATAGCTTCCCTCACCAGCTATCTGCAAAGTTCCTTGTTCCATGCACGGTCTGTGTGTATCATAAAAAACCTCAGGGAACCATTCTGAGTTCATTCCCATCATGAAACGGACATGTTATGTGCCTTGAAAAGTGGATGCTCAATTCTGCCAGTTGAGGTTTAAGTTTTGGTTTTTGGCTAAAAATATAATAGTTACCCCTTTTTCTTTGATGTATTCGATTTAACGTGAAGGCAGCGAGTCTTTTGTTTATATTGAGGTTCTAAATGTAGCGGGGCTAGGCTGCTTTAAATCCTAGATCCTGTCCCAAAGCTGGATCCTATCTGCTTTGCAGATAGCTGGTGAGGGAAGCTATATTTTTGCGACCTCTCTGCGAGTGACCCGTTGCCCACGTCGGGCTAACATCATGAAAAAGAAAAACTATAGTGTTTGTCATTTACCATTACTTATTCGGATTATAGTGGATTTAATTTTCCTAGAAGAGTTCCTTGTTCCATGCACGGTCTGTGTGTATCATATATATATATATATATATATATATATATATATATATATATCTGACCGGCAATCGGATGATCCCGGGTTCGATTCCCGGGTGGTACCTCATTTTTCATTTGTTCGTTCTCCCTCCTCATCTTGTGCGGAACGCTCTTTTACACAAGCGTCGTTCTTTACATTAATTATACTGTGTGTTGTTTGCAGTTAAAAAAATATATATATACTGTATATGTATATATAGGGTGGGAGAAATTTTTTTAAGGATTTTATACGTATTGTACAACTATTTAGTTGACAACATTATAAAGATAAGTATTCAAATGATGAAACAAAAAGTCTATAAGAATTTTATTCATAGAAATATTTTGTTAAATTGTAATTTAATCCGCCATGATACATTTGTGGATTCTCTCTCTGAAACTCTTCATTGTTCTTCTGAACATATCGAGTGGGATCCTTTTCAGTTGTTCATCTATTCTGCTGCGAAAGACATTCACATTTGGATAGATGAAAAAAGGAGTGTAGAGTTTGTCAAGCAAATAAACCCAAAGCCAGAAATCAGGTGATCCGACTGGCCACTCAGTGGGACCTCGCCGCCCAAGCCATCTTCCTAGAAAGTTAGTATCCAGAATCTCACGGGCAGCTGCAGAGTAATGTGGGGGCGCTCCATCATGTTCATAAAGCCAATTTCTGCCAACGCCATTAGTAAACTGTGGCAAAACTTTCTCTCTCAATACCTGGTAATAGCGTTTTCCATCCATCGTATCTCTCGATATGTCAAAGGAAACGAGTCCTGAATAACCAATACATGCCCAAACTGTTATTGTACCCGTTTCAACTGGTTTACCCAATCTTATTTTGGGATTTTTTTCGTTGACAAAAAACTGGGTTTTATTGAGGGGAAAAAGCAACCCAGCTGGGTTTTATCGGGTATTTTCGGGTTTTATTGGTTTTTGTTTTATTGTTTTTTTTTCAAATTTTCTATAGCTAATATAAGAAAAGTGTATAATAAAATTAAAAAACTGGCCTTTAAATTTTTTTGCGCTTATATACAGTATTTATTCATTGTCCTTGATAATGATTGTTGCTATTTTGTTACAGATTTCATTAAAATTTTAAAGAGATTAATTATTAATTAAAATAGCTCAAGTAAATAAAGTAACTATAAAATCCTTTCAATACTATATCAGTACAATACTATAATACTATGTATAAAATCCTTACAATACTATGATTATTTCTCTTTCTCATATTTTCAAGGTATTTGTAAGCTGTACTGATAATGAGAGCAAAATGAAGCGCATGAAAGAACTACTTCAGGAGAAATGTCCTAACATTCTAACCTATGGGTGTTCATCTCATAGGTTAGTGTATTAAAACACAATCGAAATTCACAAGTATTTTCGCAGTCTCCACCAGCCACATGTAAGTACCATATATATATATATATTATATATATATATATATATCATTTCAATGTGGGCGTAGAATGTTTTGAGAAATATTTATAAAAATGATAATCTTTATAAAGTTTATATACAGATAGATTGGTAGAGAGAGAAAGATAGATGCTGTAATCTAATATATATATATATAATATATATATATATATATATATATATATTTAATATGTTCTCTCCAAATCCTTTTATTTTGTTAATCAGGGATGGCTGAAGGACAAAGGAGGACTAATGCCACAAATACTGAACGATACTCGGTGGAACTCACAGGACGCTTGTGTAGACACATTTATAAAAAATTTTCTTAAATACAGGGTGTCTCAAAAGTCACTATCTATTTTGAAAAATAATGGGAATTACGAAAAACTGGTTTAAGACATGAAAAATATATTTATTTCAAAGTAAATGCCACAAAGAATTAGTGCTATTTATTTATCTGTCTCCACATGGCGACCATCAGTGTCTCTACAGAGCTCAAAGCGATAAGTTGTTTCCCGGAACACACTTTCCAGCATTTGAGGTGTTATTTTCTGAACTGCATCGGTAATACGATTTCGAAGTTCGGCTACATCACTAATTCTTCTACCAGTGTACACCTTAGACTTAATGAAACCCCAGGCGAAAAAATCTAATGGTGTTAAATCGGGTGAACGTGCTGCCCATGGTTGTGTTCCTCCACGACCAATCCAGCGACCGGGGAAGCGTCTGTCAAGATAATCACGTACAATTATTGCATAATGGCACGGTGCTCCATCCTGCTGAAAAACTACTGTGTCAAGAATGCCACCTGTAAGAAGTTGAGGTTCGAGGAATTGTTCAAGCATGTCAAGATAATAAACCAATTAACTTTTTTTAAATACACAAATTTGCACCAGAAGTACATATCTTTATGCCAGCATAGCATTTTTTAAAAAAACATCTAATGTCACCGAAATAGATAGTGACTTTTGAGACACCCTGTACATGGAAATCAATACTGAGCAAGAAATTGATGAAAAAATTGCCATTGCCCTGAACAATGCAGGTTTATACAGAGAGGCCCTTCACCTTCAGAAGCAGTTAAAGGAAGTTGCTATTGCGCTTGATTAGGTATACGGAGCTCCAATAAACCTTAGCCCCCCCCCTCATGGCCTAAACCATTAGAGGTACAGTGAAACTAAACATACCTTACAAAAGAGAATTTAATCCTGCATTTAATGAGAAACAATTAAAACTTGGTGTTCCCGCCATTGGCTTCCAAGACAGCCTGAATTCGCTTTGGGTAGCTTGCCAAAAGTGACGTGAATAGATCTTGATCGTTACGCAAATTTGCTAAAACAGTTTCAATGTGTTGCGTCATTGTATCCTTCGAAAATCGATTTGCTGCAGGTTCTTGAAACGAGAGACATCCAACCTTGTCCTTTATAATTGACCCAATGTGTTCACAGACGTTCAGGTCAGGAGAATTTCCTGGCCATTCTTCATTCCAAAGAAATCGATCTCATGGTTCCGCAACACTGTTGAGTGGCTAATGCCTTAAAGCAGGGGGCCTTATCGTGCAGAAGTGTGACCTGACCGACATCCATAACATTGTTTGGGTTTCTTAGAAAAGGAATGACATGCTGGGATAGAATAATATCACGAAAATACTGTCCATCCCAACTCTGACCATTTGGCTTCAGCACCCGCATGAGCTTCTTTGCAGTGAACAAAACAAACACACCAACACAGTCTGGACTTTTTAATAATTCGCGATAATGTTCATTGTCATCGATTTCATCTGGTGTTGTGGCCCACACTCGATCATTTTGGTAGTTAGGCCGACGTGTTACGTAAACAAAAAATTCATAGGAGACAGCTAAATGCATGAAATCATCCACATCCCAATCTTCAAGATAATGGGTAAATGTTAAGTTGAGTTTTTCTTGGCTTTGGAAGTTCATGCCAAGGCTTTAAACCTTGTCTATGACGGTACAGTCGAATGATCTCACCACTAACGATCTTTCCTCTCAACACTTCGATCTCTCTAAAAAGTTTAGCACAGCTGTTTTTCCGCTTACGCGTACCGCTTTCAATGATGTCCTTTGTTTCCTGAGAGAGTTGCAAATTTGGACGCCCAGATTTGGTTGTATCCATTTCACATTCATACAAAGTTTTATTCCAATTTCTTTTGACGAAGTCCTCACTTCTTCGCAACTTTTGGCAACCCATGAACGTGTTATAAAGGTGGCTCCAGCATCACGAGCTTCCCGAAATGTTATTGCTCGTATGCGATCTATCACACGTTGCCTCTCCGAATCACCAATTAATTGAGAAGCCATTATATTATCACTTTATCAGCTAGAGTAATTTTAATACCTGCAATAAAGAAAGAATTTTATATATTTTTATAATCACTAAAAACTATTTCGATATAAGTAAACATGTAAGCTGCAAATGGGGGGGCTAAGGTTTTTTGGAACCCCTTACTTAGCTACCTATGAAAATTTGGTTACATTTTTAAGTATGGTACATCCGCTACTTAATTATTTTAATACCTACTCGAGTTTTATTTTAATTAATTAATGCTTTGAGTAAAATTTTATTTAAACTTTATTCTGGGATTTATTATTATATCAGTGTAATCAAATTTTTGCAGCTTCAAAGTGATTCAGCAACTTTGTCAACTGCTGTTGAAACGTGGATACAGCTCTTGCAAAGTGAAGACCTCAAGCCATACAGAGCTCAAATTAAAAAACGAATGACTGATGCTGTGGAACCATTCTTTTATGTAGCATACTTCATGGATCCTCAATACATCGGTAAGTATCAATATTTATAATCTATTTATAAATATTCTTTGTTTTCATAGAAATAGTAATATATATATATATATATATATATATTAACAGGAACAGAACTCGATGAAGAGCAAGTAATGGCAGCAGAACAGTGGATAATCAGCAACAAGCCTCACTATGTAGCATATTTTCTGGCTTTGAAAATAAAAGACAAGAATCTTTTCTCAGTATCAATGTTTAATAATCAAGTCATTCAACTGGATAGAAAGTCTTCCTCTACTTGGTGGCAATTGATGAAAGTACAAACTGCAAAAAGAAATGCTACTGGTATGGAAGATTTCTGCAACTTTTGTGAACATCTACCGAGTTGAACCCCAAGTTCAGCTGCCATTGAGTGTTTTCTCAACATTTGGACACATCTGGTCCGAGTTACGCAACAAGCTTGGGACAGAAAAAGCAGGAAAGCTGGTCAAAATATACAAATATTTGCGTAGTGGAAGTGAACTGAATGAAGATGAAGTTTGATTACTTTGAGATGTGCCAGTGCTTAATAAATAAATACTTAACCATGATTACTATCTCAATTTAATTAGTTTATTACTTTTACAGGACACTTCATTTAATAAAATGAAATATTTTGGAGTTCAGTTTTAATTAAAAATAAAGTTGAAGTTGAGTTCAGCTTTGTGCTTTTGTTATTTATTTAATAAAACAAAGTCCTACATGACTGCAATCACTCTTAAATACATGGTATTGACTGTTATATTATTTTTATGAGCTTATTACAGTACCTCATTGTTTTAAAATATCTGAAAACCCCCGCTTGAGTGGGTTTTTATTGGTTTTTTCAGGTGGTCTTTTTCTGAAAAAAACCACTGGGGACAACTGGGTCGAGTCCAATCAGGCCAACCCTGCCCAGTAGTGAATGTTATGTTTGTTTCCTTTACTCGTTAAACCGAAGGCACATTCATCTGAAAATTTTATCTTTCGAAGCAAATCTAGATCACTCATTGTTTCAGCAAACTGCAGCAGTCTATCAGAATCATCGTCGTATATGAACTGAGAGTAAATGGGTTTGTAATCGTGGTACTCCTGTGATTTCAATACTTTTTCTACTGAAAATTTGGAAATATCCAATTCTTCTGCGACTTTTCTCGTTGAAGTTGTTGGATCGACTTGAAAACTGGCGAGGACATTTTCTTTGTTGTTGTCTTCTGTCGTCATTACTGGCCTTCCGCTCCTTGGATGCTCTTTTACCAGGTTCCCTGTTTCCAAAAGTTTGAGCTTCCAGTATCGAAGAGTGGTTGCATGTGGTGGTGGTTTATTATATTTTTCTTGAAATAAAGGCAAACTTTCTTCACAGTTATTATAAGAAGTAGCCCACGATACAAGATACACTTTTTCTTCATTGCTGTATTCCATCCTTGCTGACTGTGGCTAGGGCCTTGGGCTTTCCTGTTCTAGCCTTGGGTCAATCCTGGCCTTGTATAGTTGATTTGAAAAGTATCGCATACACTGCAGTGATATCATTGAAATTTACTTATTAACAAATTATTTGCATATATAAAATCCTTAAAAACTTTTCTCCTACCCTGTATATATATATATATATGGCGGATGGGAATATATAACACACTACACACACACACAGTCTGGTGTTTCTCCTTTTCTTTATCCCCTTTTTCAGGAGCCGAAGTGTATACCGCTTACGTCCAGGTTCTTCAAACCGAGCTCGATCTGACTGCAGGCGTCGGACACAACTTATGCCCTCGTATTAACCGTCCATTTTTTCTCGATGCGTTGAGAGAAAGAATCGCTTGACTTTCGTGAAAAGGATAGAAACAAGACGTTATCGTAAACACGGTTTATTTCACCGTATAATACACTTCACATAAAAATGAACTAACGAGGCAGAGTTAAATGAAATTCGAATTTGTTCGCTACATTTGTTTTAGAGGGTTTTACAACAAGCTCTCTAGGAGCACTGAGCGACCGACAAGAGGGCTGGGCATGTGAGTACTCACTGACTTTTTTTGAATTCTCGGAGCCAGCCTTAATCTAAAGTTACATTTGGCAACACTGGAGAGAGTTGTTAGGCTGTCAAAAGGTTGCCAGATACCTACTGCAGGCATCAAGACAATTCATAAAGTATTGAAGATTAAAAGATCAGTACCTAAATTTATAAAACGGTAATATTTTTAAATTAAAAAAAGTATTTCCTGTGAAAACCATTTTCATATATATATATATATATATATATATATATATGCTGCAAACCCACAAGGAAAAAGAAAAACGATTCCAAGGCCTTTCGTGTATTCAGAGCTACATACTTAACAAGAGTTAATGAGAGGCAAAACGAATTTTAACAAGATATTGTCAATTTTATACATTCCCGCACTGTTATTGAAATTGTTTTTAAAATTAATAAATGCACATTCTAGAATATTTCTTTCTATTATATCTCTGTTTTCAACAAGCGCTTTAGAACTATCCCACTTGATGCTATGATTACATCTATACATATGGTTAAACAAAGCATTGGAATTATTAGCTGTTCTACACGTATTGTGAAAAATGCTCTGTATGAATTGGTCCACAATTAACCCACCCCTTATATCTCCAGTCTAGCTATAGAGTAGATCAAGTCTAGCCTAGAGGGGTCAGCCTAGAGATTCCGGAAATGGTCCAGAGCGGGCAGATAAATTGAGGTCCACAGTAGGATTCCTCACCAAATTAGGTTAGGGCAATCTACCTTCACCTTTGTTAAGCTATGAGTTGATGCTAGGTCTTAGGCCACAATGTAGGCCTAAGTTGTCTGACCCAGCTTAATTTAATGAATCTAGGTAAACCTGGGTTAAAAACACAATTAGTCACTTACTGCTAGTTATTAGAGAGTCTCTTTTCTCCTTGTATAATTGTCGAGAGCGCACTTGCTGGTGGGGATCTTTCTTCGGTGTCTGTTCTCGTCCCTTCTCCAGTTGCGTCCTCTCGCCCCGTTCTTCGTTTTCGTTCTCCTTTGTTCTCCTTTTAGCGGGGCTTTTTCCACCAGCGTCCTCTTGGTTTAATTGTTCGGTTGGTTTATCGGTAATGTATATCTATTACCGAGCACGCTCTTGTCACACAGTATATAAATACTAGTGTGGAGAATAACTCTGGTGAGCAACCAATTGGTTTCATCCACCCAGTTATTGACATAAAAGGAATTTAATAATTGTTAGATTAACTACCTACCTACTCAGTGAACCATTTTCGTTACCTCCCAACTACCCACTCATCAGTTTTCCATATACTGGGGGCCCGGGAGATAAAAATTTTGGTGTCATTGTCACCAATTTTTATGTCTGAGTGTAGACTAGCTAACTATTTGACTGTAAATGCCTGTTAATGTGATTAACAGTGCCTATCCTCACCTTCTCATGGAGAAGGTGTAGCATTTAATTAGAAGAGAAAATATACATCCATAGGATGAAACTATCTATGGTCTTTACCATAAGAAAAGAAAAAGTGAAAGTTAGAAGATAAAATTACAATTCCCCAGCATCTATTTTTTGTTGTAAAAATAGTCGCGCCTTTAATGCTGTTTGTCGCTGAGGTCTTGTGTCTGTCAATGTTGTAGTAGGATGCGTTACCACTCCTACTGTCAAAGGAATAGTTACTGGAAGTTCAGTGTCTCCAGTTGTTACTGTCAGTGGAGAAGGTTCTCCAAAGTCCATTGTTTTGGGTCCAGACTCTAAAGGGTACAAAAGAGAAATGTCTCTTGTTGTGTCACCCGTTGAAGTCCTTAATTTGACCACTCTTGTTACCCCGTCTGCCCCTGGTCTGAGTTCTAAAACTCTAGCCAGAGGCCAGTATTGTCTTGGAGTACTGTCATGTATGAGAACAAGGTCCCCTACCTTAATTGTGTCAGACCAATCCTTCTTAGTCATTTGTTTATGTCTCTCCTTAGACCCATCAAGTACTCAGTTTTCCACTGTTTAATGAAATGAGCTTTAACTCTAGTTAAATGTTGTAACTTAGTCTGGAGCTCATCATGTCGTTGAGTCCAGTTTGGGTCTTCTGAAGAGTCTATATTGTAGTCCGGCAGGAGACTAACTTGTTCTCCCCGAATCAAATGATTTGGAGTTAATGGTTTCGGGTCATTAATGTTGTCACTCACATAAGTGAGTGGTCTATTGTTGATGATGTTCTCAATCTCAGCCAGGAGAGTGAGCAACTCAAATAAGTGTATCTGTTTTTTACCAATTGCTTTCTTCAAGCAATTCTTTACTGTTTGTATATTCCTCTCCCAGATAGAACCATACCAAGGAGAGGCAACCGGAATATACTTCCACTTTATGTTTGAATTTTGTATATATAATTGTGAGAGTTCATCGCTTAACAAGTCGTGGATGACTTGTTCACCAGCCTTGAAATATGTAGCATTGTCAGTCCAAACTGTCTTTGGTACTGAAATGTCGTGCACAGAATCTCTTAAAGACAGCAACAAAAGATTCTGCTGTAAGGTCCTCCACAACATCCAAATAAACAGCTCGTGAGGCAGCACATGTAAACATTACAATGTACATTTTTTGTTCAGTGTCAACCACCCCTACAGTCAATGCTCCTGTATAGTCAATGCCTACAGTCTCAAAGGGTCTGTTGAGAGTAACTCTCTCCTCTGGCAAAGCAGGAGGATTTGGTTTCCTATAGGGCCTAGCATGAATACGCCTACATGTGACACACTCACTCAGGACTGTTTTAACAGTGATCCTTCCCTTGGGTATCCAATAAGTTTTTCTTAATGTAGTTAGTGTCTGTGGTACCCCCATATGATATACATCATTGTGTGTTTTTCTGATGATTAATGTTGTCAAATAGCTAAATCTAGGTAAAAGGATTGGATGTTTGCTTTTGTATGACAGTTTTGATTTGTCTAATCTCCCTTTACACCTTAGAAGGCCTTCCTCATCTCTGAACAAGTTTAGATCCACAACTACTGATGGTACAGGTTCTTTTGTTTGTTTCCTATTATTCAAGAATTCTAACTCTTTATTGTACTCTTTTTGTTGTGCATGGCCTATCCAGTATTTGGTTGCAACTTCTGTATAATTATGATTATTTTTATTTAGCTGTTTGTTAATTGTAGTTAAACAGTTGTGAGCAAACCTCAAACAGTAGGCTGTGACCCTGACAAGTTTGTTGAAATCAGAATAAATTTCATAATTAGTGATTGGTTCAACCTTTTCATTTGAAAAGATTAAATTTAATGTCAAATTAACTTGTTCCACAGGCCATTGGTCTGTATTACAGAGCCACTTAGGTCCCATAAACCAAGTTTTGTTTGACTTCAACAACTTGTAGGATAAACCTCTGGTCAGAAAGTCTGCTGGATTTTGTTTAGTTGGAACATAGTGAAAGTTTACTTGTAGGCTTTCATTAGCTTCAGCTATTTCTTTTAGCCTATTTCTTACAAAGATATTCTTACTATTAATGCTATCATTCCGTATCCAGGCAAGACAAATCTGACTGTCAAGCCAGATGTGGATATGAGTTATGTTCACATCATGGTAAGCATCCTTAAGCAATGAAATGGTTTTAATGGCTAATGCAGCAGCCAATAGTTCCAATTGAGGTATGGTTCGGGTAGGTTTGAGAGGTGCAACTTTCCCTTTTGCATAAATTAGATGACTTTCTGTAGGACTTACAAGATACGCACAGCACCCATAAGCTTGTGTGCTTGCATCAGCAAACACATGATGTCTCTGGGGCTTATCCCTAAACCCACAGCACCTTTGAATTTTAATGTTCTGCACTTTTGTTAAATCAGCAGCTAACTTCTTCCAAGATTTTTGATTTTCATTTGTTATTGGATCATCCCACCCAACATTTGTCCTCCAAATTTCTTGGAGGAGAATCTTTGATTTTATTGTTGAAGGCAGGAATAGACCCATGGGATCAAAAATTTTGGAAGCCTCTGATAATATTTGTCTTTTAGTATTTGCTTCCTCATCAAGTTTAAAACCTTTAGTACAGATTGAATCATGACTGTTAGAAGTTGCATCCAAATACCAGTTCATACCTAAAGTTTTAACTCTGTCTGATGGCTCAGTAAGACCATTATTATCCTTTAAAATCTTTTTGTTTAAATCCTCATCATTTGAAATCCACTCTCTAAGTTCAAAGTTACCTTGTTGCATAATGTTTTGAGTGTTCATAGACTTCAGATAATTCAGATTTTGTTGTTGTTGAGCCTATTAGATTGTCTACGTAAAAATGTTCCTTAAGGAAGTTCAGTGTTAAAGAGTTATTAAACTGGTTCAAATGATGTCCAATTGTCAATGCTAATAGGCTAGGTGAGCAATTGGCTCCAAACAACACAACATTAAATCTATAGGTTATGAACCCTTTATTCAAATCAAATGGATCCTTGAACCATAAGAACCTAAGTTGGTTCTTATCATATTCATTTTTAAGATTTATTCTCAAAAATGCCTTTGAAATGTCACTTTGTACGGCATATTTATCTAACCTGAACCTCAGTAAGATCTTCACAAGGTCAGAAATGAGATTAGGACCCTCAATCAGGCAATCATTCAAACTGTGTTTATCACTGTCTTTGAGGCTACAGTTATATTAAAGTTCTGTAATATAGGTGTTCATGTATTACAGTTGGTCATATTTGATTCTACAGTATCAAGTTTTGTCTGTTTGGCTATAGCTAGTTGGTCTCTGGGAACAGTCTTTGGTTTATCCATAGTCTGGGTCTTATTTTGTATTGTTTGGTCTCTGGCCAAGGGAGGCCATAAGACCCTTGTAATAGTTTTCCCTATGGCCAAGGTAGGCCATAAGACCTTTATTGTTTGGCCCATGGCCAAGGTAGGCCATAAGACCAAGGTTCAATTGTTATTTGGCCCATGGCCAAGGTAGGCCATAAGACCCTTATTGTTTGGCCCATGGCCAAGGTAGGCCATAAGACCTTTATTGTTTGGCTCATGGCCACAGTAAGCCATAAGACCAAGGTTCAGTGTTTGGGCTATGGCCACAGTAGGCCATAAGACCAAGGTTCAGTGTTTGGGCTATGGCCACAGTAGGCCATAAGACCAAGGTTCAGTGTTTGGGCTATGGCCAAAGTAGGCCATAAGACCCTTTTGAGTAACCCATGCAATCCTTGCTTATGTTCAGATAGGTTGAGTGTATTTGTGGCACATGTAAAGAGTACAGTGTATATATACATATACAGTATATACACACAGATTGCAAGGAATGCATGTGCCTGTTGAAAAAATCTGTTGAGTGATTCTTCCTTAAAAGAAGAATTGGATGCTTGGAGTTGTTTGCATTTTAAATGCTTGTTCACTAATGTTGTTTAACTGAGGATCGTAATGAAATATAGGACAAGAAGAAATTACCAGAGAAGAGAGATCACAGACAAAACAGTCAAGTTTTAAATTTGGTTTAATCCCCCCCAAGTACTTATGTGTCACTCAGGTCTAAGCTTATAAGAATGAAACTCCTTAAATGTAAATGTTTCCTAGTTAGGCCCTAGGTTGTAGACCTAATTAGGCTTGATTAGGTTAGGCTTAGGCTTAGGCTTAGGCTAGACCATTTAGCCTAATTCTGCAATTTTTTTTTGTTAAGTAAGGTTAAGGTTTGTAAATTCCCCACACATGGACCACCAATGTGAAAAATGCTCTGTATGAATTGGTCCACAATTAACCCACCCCTTATATCTCCAGTCTAGCTATAGAGTAGATCAAGTCTAGCCTAGAGGGGTCAGCCTAGAGATTCCGGAAATGGTCCAGAGCGGGCAGATAAATTGAGGTCCACAGTAGGATTCCTCACCAAATTAGGTTAGGGCAATCTACCTTCACCTTTGTTAAGCTATGAGTTGATGCTAGGTCTTAGGCCACAATGTAGGCCTAAGTTGTCTGACCCAGCTTAATTTAATGAATCTATGTAAACCTGGGTTAAAAACACAATTAGTCACTTACTGCTAGTTATTAGAGAGTCTCTTTTCTCCTTGTATAATTGTCGAGAGCGCACTTGCTGGTGGGGATCTTTCTTCGGTGTCTGTTCTCGTCCCTTCTCCAGTTGCGTCCTCTCGCCCCGTTCTTCGTTTTCGTTCTCCTTTGTTCTCCTTTTAGCGGGGCTTTTTCCACCAGCGTCCTCTTGGTTTAATTGTTCGGTTGGTTTATCGGTAATGTATATCTATTACCGAGCACGCTCTTGTCACACAGTATATAAATACTAGTGTGGAGAATAAATCTGGTGAGCAACCAATTGGTTTCATCCACCCAGTTATTGACATAAAAGGAATTTAATAATTGTTAGATTAACTACCTACCTACTCAGTGAACCATTTTCGTTACCTCCCAACTACCCACTCATCAGTTTTCCATACGTATATTTATGCTGTTTTACCCTAATATCTAACGTTTTACCCGTTTGGCCTATACAGTATATACTGAGTTACATTGTGTACATCCAATCGAATACACACAACCGACAATATTTTCCGGGCTATTCTTTATTAGGCGTGATTTAACAGTATTATTATACTTAAAGACTACATTGATGCCAATTGCTTTAAGTAAAGTCGGAAGATAGTGAAAATTAACATGGTAAGGTAGGCTAAGGATATTTTTACGCTCAAATTCCTTTACAGTTACATTATTATAATACCTATTCTTGGCTTTCCTACGACAGTTATCTAAAAATGAAATAGGATAACATAATTTAGTACCAATATTCATGATATTGCATAACTCGGAATCTAAAAATTCAGGACTGACAACTCTCAATGCTCTAAGAAACATAGCAGAGAAAACAGAGGATTTAATCGAGGGATGATGGACAGAATAAAAATGCACATAAGAGTTATTATTAGTAGGCTTGCGATAGACTTCAAATTTGAACTGATTAGAGCATCTCCAAAGTTTTAGATCCAGAAAAGATAGGCTTCCATCATTTTCTTTTTCAACTGTGACCATCATCCCTTGATTAAATCCTCTGTTTTCTCTGCTATGTTTCTTCGAGCATTGAGAGTTGTCAGTCCTGAATTTTTAGATTCCGAGTTATGCAATATCATGAATATTGGTACTAAATGATGTTATCCTATTTCATTTTTAGATAACTGTCGTAGGAAAGCCAAGAATAGGTATTATAATAATGTAACTGTAAAGGAATTTGAGCATAAAAATAGCCTTAGCCTACCTTACCATGTTAATTTTCAATATCTTCCGACTTTACTCAAAGCAATTGGCATCAATGTAGTCTTTAAGTATAATAATACTGTTAAATCACGCCTAATAAAGAAATAAAGAATAGCCCGGAAAATGTTGTCGGTTGTGTGTATTCGATTGGATGTACACAATGTAACTCAGTATATACTGTATAGGCCAAACGGGTAAAACGTTAGATATTAGGGTAAAACAGCATAAATATGCGTGTAGAACAGCAAATATTTCCAATGCTTTGTTTAACCATATGTATAGATGTAATCATAGCATCAAGTGGGATAGTTCTAAAGCGCTTGTTGAAAACAGAGATATAATAGAAAGAAATATTCTAGAATGTGCATTTATTAATTTTAAAAACAATTTCAATAACAGTGCGGGAATGTATAAAATTGACAATATCTTGTTAAAATTCGTTTTGCCTCTCATTAACTCTTGTTAAGTATGTGCTAATTGCTTTGGTTTCCGCTACGTTGTATATATTTATGGGCATCTTGCCTTCTCTCTTCATTCCCTGACGAGGTGTAGCTCTGAATACACGAAAGGCCTTGGAATCGTTTTCTTTTTCCTTGTGGATTTGCAGCATTCATTCATTTCACGTGTTTAATTGTGAAATTCATCTCTCTCTCTCTCTCTCTCTCTCTCTCTCTCTCTCTCTCTCTCTCTCTCTCTCTCTCTATATATATATATATATATATATATATATATATAGGGTGTCCCATAAGTCCGGCATCATAGGAGAAATTCATATTTTTCTATTTCTACAAACCATAATTCATATTTTTCTCTTTCTACTGGCCATAATGTCTGTGAGCAAGGAAGAACGAATCCAGATAATTCTACTCGTAGGAAATCGGAGTCAAAGAGAGGCCGCTGCTGAATTTAACAGACTGCATCCAGACCGCGAGCCAATAACACAGAGTTGTGTTAGCAGACTTGTTGCAAAGTTTAAGGAAACAGGATCCATAGAAGATAAACCACACAGTGGACCTTCAAGGAGGTCCACTGACGATGATACAGCGACTGCTATCCTGGCTCATTTTAACAGAAGTCCCAATAAGTCTCTTCAGCGATTGTCCGCCGAGACAGGAGTGCCGAAAAGTAGCATCCATCGCATTCTTCAGGCTCACAAATGGCATCCATATAAACTTCAGATCCTACAGAAATTAAGCGAAGATGATCCCGACCGGCGGATGGAATTTTGTGAATGGGCTACGGGACAATATGCTCGGGATGCCAATTTCCCGTCCACCATTCTGTTCAGTGACGAGGCTGTGTTTTATGGAAATGGTGAGGTAAATCGACAGAACACCCGCTACTGGTCTCAAAACAACCCTCACTGGTATACCTCTTCAAAGGAACAAGGTGCATCTCGGGTGATGATATGGTGTGGCATTTGGAAGGATCGCATCATAGGCCCCCTCTTTTTCGATGAACATGTCACTGGAGGCACCTACCTACGTATGCTCAAGGAAGAAGCATTTCTCAGTGTCTTGAACAAAGAAGGAAATTTCCCAACATGGTTCCAGCAAGACGGCGCTCCTGCACATTGCAGCACCCAAGTAAGGGAATACCTGTACCAACAATTCCCTGGTCATTGGATAGGACGTCGAGGGCCTGTGGAATGGCCAGCTAGAAGCCCGGATCTCACGCCATTAGATTTTTATCTCTGGGGCCACTTGAAAGCGCTGGTATACGCAGAGAAAATTATGAGTGTTGAACATTTGCGGCAGCGCATTATTGGGGCATGTAACACCATTACTCCTGACATCATTCACCATGTGCTTGCTGACTGGGTATCACGTCTGAATTTGTGTAGTGAAAACAATGGTGGACATATTGAGCACGTTCTCTAAATAAAAGCTTTTGTTTTGCCTTTTTTTATTATTTTTCCTATGATGCCGGACTTATGGGACACCCTATATATATATATATATATATATATATATATATATATATATATATATATATATATATATATATATATTATATAATATATATACCGGGTGTACATAAAGTCAGGATCTATTTTTGTGAAGCACTTGGAAATTATATGGAATTCAATCATAAAATGATAAAGTGGTAACATTTATTAATAATTAAGAGTAGGATTCGACGTGACGCCATCAGTATCCTGCACAGCTCAAATCGTTCCGCAGCATTTCTAAACACATTCTGGAGCATTTGCGGGGTTATGTTATCTGCAGCAGTTCGTATACGTGTACGTAAGTTTTCAAGACTCGTAATCTTCGTCTGATAGACGTGCGATTTGATAAAACCCCATGCAAAGAAATCTAAAGGGGTTAAATCTGGTCATCTCGCTGGCCAAGTCTGTTGCTTCCGCGTCCGATCCAGCGATTTGGAAAACGTCCATTTAGATAATCCTGAACAATTTTGGCATAGTGACAAGGAGCGCCATCATGTTGATAGACGACGGGGATAGGATTGTTAGTACCGTCGTCTATCAACATGATGGTGCTCCTTGTCACTATGCCAAAATCGTTCAGGATTATCTAAATGGACGTTTTCCAAATCGCTGGATCGGACGCGGAAGCAACAGACCTTGGCCAGCGAGATTACCAGATTTAACCCCTTTAGATTTCTTTGCATGGGGCTTTATCAAATCGCACGTCTATCAGACGAAGATTACGAGTCTTGAAAACTTACGTACATGTATACGAACTGCTGCAGATAACATAACCCCGCAAATGCTCCAGAATGTGTTTAGAAATGCTGCGGAACGATTTGAGCTGTGCAGGGATACTGATGGGCGTCACGTCGAATCCTACTCTTAATTATTTAATAAATTTTACCACTTTATCATTTTATGATTGAATTCCATATAATTTCCAAGTGCTTCACAAAAATAGATCCTGACTTTATGTACACCCTGTATATATAAACACACACTTTTGTTAAGTTTGAACGACGGTTCAGGATCAACCTGCGGTCGACCCCTCTGCAGCATCCCCCCTCATTTGCGGGACTTGGTGAACGAGGGAATTGCTCTCTGATCTCCTCCTGCCCTCGTAGCCAGCCACGCATGGCTGGTCAGGGACTTTGCACAAGAATCTGTCCAGCTGGTTCTTGAAGTAATTCAGGTCAGTGTGCTGGAGATTCCTCACTTCTTTTGGAAGGACATTGTAAAGCTTTAGGTCCCGAATTCTGAGGGTATTTTCCATCCTCGTTTTCATGGCCCCTTGTCCCACCGCAGCTGGGACCGTACAAAATCTGCCTCTTCTCTCATTCCAGTTTGTTTCTATTTCATTTCTGAGGTTAGGGACAGAGCCCTCAATTATTTTCCATATGTATATTATTGTGTACCGCTCGCGCCTTCTTTCAAGAGAGTAGAGTTCCAGGGAATGTAGTGGAGACCAGTAGTCTTCACCTTCCGTTTCCACTATCTTAGACGTAAAAGTCCTTTGTATAGCTTCAATGTTCGCAATGTCTCTTTTTCTGTGTGGGCTTGTGAGTACTGAGCAATACTCAATTATTGGTAGGACTAGACTCTTCCATAATTTAAGCATGATGTTTGCTTTTCTGCTGTGGAAGCTCCTCCAGATGATTCCCATTATTTTTCTCGCCGTTGTGATTTTGATTTTATAGTGCTCTCTGAATTCTGCATCCGACGACATTATTACTCCAAGACCCCTGACTTGTGGATTTGATGTTATCTGTTTGGCTTGCGGAGTTTTGTACCCTTTTTTCTGTAGCTCTTTGTTATTACCATATCTTAGAAGTTGGAATTTTTCTTCGTTGACATATTGTTGGCTTCTGCCCACTGGAATAATGTTTCAATGTCGTTTTGTAATTTTCTTATGTCATCTTCGTTCAATATTTCCTTACATATCTTTGTGTCATCTGCGAAGCATGATACAATACTGTCCTTAATATCTGCAATCATTATTATGAACAGCAAGGAAGCTAATACTGTCCCTTGTGTGACAGAGCTCGCGACTTCCGAGACTTCCGATTTAACTCCGTTTACCACCACTCTTTGCGTTCTTTGCGTCAAGAAATTAAATATCCACCTTCCTAGCTTTCCAGTAATTCCTATATCCTTAAGTTTGTGTGCTATGATTCCATGGTTACATTTATCGAAGGCTTTAGCAAAGTCAGTATATATTACATCAATGTTTTGTCCTCGACACAATGTTCCTAATATTTTCTCCTGGTGGTCTAGTAGCTGTGACAGGCATGATCTACCCACCCTGAAGCCATGTTGATTTGGGTTGTATAAATCTTTTTCTTGTAGGTAGTAGGTAGTTTTGCCTCTAATTATGCGCTCAAAACACTTTATAAGGTGTGAAGTGATTGCCACTGGCCGATAATTTTTGGGCAATGCTCTGTTACCACCTTTAAATAGGGGGGCAATGTTCGCGTTCTTTAAGGGGAGTGGAATTTGTCCTGTGTCAAGTGATTTCCTCCAACTCTACTCAGTTTTGCAATACTTTCTTTGCATTTCTTCAGAAATGTGGCACTCCATGTGTCTGGCCCTGGCGCTGAATTGTCTCGCATCTGTGATAAGGCCGTAATTACATCTCCTTCCGTGAACTCGAAGTCCATTAATAGGTTTGTGCTGGGATTTGTTCTTGGATGATCTGTATCAATGTCGAAAAACTCGTCTGGGTTTTCCACTTCCATCTCGGACTTAGGGGTGCTAAACACAGATTTAAATTGTTCCCTAAGCAGTTCACTTATTTCTTTCGGGTCATTTGTGTATTCGGCCTCCCCGTCTATCAACGGTCCAATACTCTCCTTACACTGCATTTTCCTTTTGGCAAACGTGTAGAAGTATTTTGGGTTATTTTTTGTTTTCTGCTACCTTGTTTTCCTCCTCGTTTGTCTTATGTATGAATGTTTGCTTTAGGTCCATTTCTACTTCGCCAAGTTTCCTCTCTAGTTTGAGTATCTTTGTATCAGTTCTGCATCTGTGGAGATGTTTTACGGTTTGTCTTCGTTGCCTGCATAGAGTCCTAATTTTCCTCTCGAGCTTGCTACGTTTTCTTTCCTGTCTCTCTGGTATATGTTTCAGTATTATAGGTTTGGTTTCCGTCTCTATTATATGATACATAGTATTTCGTGTGGAGTCTTCTCGTGTAGTAGCAATTCCCAATTTACCTCCTTTAAATCTTTATTTACGTTTTCCCAATTTATTTTCTTTGAATTTATGTTCAAGCCTTCAAATATTCCATCTGCCTCTCTAGGATGCATTTTCGGACCTCTGGGTGCTAACTTCAATTGTATATCGATGAGGTTATGGTCGGAGAACTTTGTGTGCGTTACTTTTTTATTTATTATCATCTCGTTGTTATTTGTCCAGATTAAATCCAAAACGTCCTCCTTTCTCGTGGCTTCACCGATTTCCTGGGTAAGGGCGTGATGTTCCATAATATCTAATAGCATTGTTGCTTGGGTTCTGTCATCTTTAGTAATGTTGCCATGAAACATCTCAACATATATAACTTCATCATTTTTCTTCCATGATATGAATGGGAAATTAAAATCTCCGAAAATTAGAATATTTGTTCCTGGAGTTTCAAATAATTTTAATATGCTTTCTATTTCATTTGTAGCAAATTGGAATTCACTTTTTGTGGTGTTTGGTGGTCTATAGATGTTCATAATGGTTAGGTTCAGTTCTTTTACTTCTAATATAATAACTTCAACTGTGCTGTTTGATTTCTTTACCCTCACTTCACATGTGTATGTGTTTTTCACGTAGATACAACACGCTCCTCCTCGTCTAGCAACTCTATCTGCTCTGTATATGTTGTAGTCCAGCAATGCTATTTCAGTATTCTCGATGCAGTTTTCACAGCCTTTTTCGCACTTATGTAAGTGTGTTTCCGTTCGGCAAATGATATATATATATATATATATATATATATATATATATATATATAATATATATATATAGTACCGTGCAAAAGTCAGAGACCACTGTCGATCTGATAACTATTAGATAATCTGTCGTATGAAAATTGGTTTTGATACTAAACTACATATTAACTAGAACCTCTGGTTCATATTAACGTATAACTAAGTTATTACTTAAGTGTATAAAGTTGTACAAGCTGGATGACCCTCTAGTCTGCATAAATTGGACTTGAGGGTTGATTCATTATATTACTTATAACGCAGGTGTTTAAAGATCTAGCGAACTATTAATGATGGATCTGCAGTAAATGCTCCTAAGCTATTATTATATCAATATTTACAATTAAAAGTATTGACATATTCACTTAAATTCTGAAAAACAAATTTATCCCAAACGTTTCTCATTATAATCCTAATTCATGCTGTTTTTTTTCTTTCACAGGCTTAAGAAATGACAAAAAGTACAATTTCTGACGAGATATGATATAAAATAATACATTTGCATCGTGAGGGACTGAGTCAAAATAAGTGAATCTACAGGTGTTTCCAAAACTGGTGTAAAAAAAAATGTTGGCTCGTCACTGATCAAATGGAACCCCAGCTGATTGTCATAGATCAGGGAGGCCCTCTAAGCTTTCTCCATCTGATCTACAATATCTAAAGATTACTTCCCTTCGAGACAGACGCAAATCCAACACTTCACTTGCAGCAGATCGCGAAAAAACAACAGGTGTCTCAGTTGATCCCTCTACTGTACGAAGGAAGCTTAACTCAGTAGGTCTTAAAGGATGTGTTGCAGCAAAAGAGCCACTTTTAAGGAATGGAAATAAGAGAAGAGAAGAAAATATACTTTGGAACACAAGTATTAGACCTCTGAGACCTACTGATGGGTTCTTAGCTATATGATAAAATCACCACAATCTTCAGGATCGTGAGACAAACGTCCGAATAGTGACGTTAGCACCGTGTCACCATAGTTTCAAACTTACTTTTCATTGAAAATTATTAAATAATTATGGAGAATAAGCTGTAATGAAGGTTGGTTTATCTAAATTAGATTAATTTAATTAGGTCACTTACATTGGGTTAAATGTCACCAGCCACAACTGAAAATGTGAAAATGTCGCGGTTTTGTAAGGTAGCCAAACATGTGTGTGGGTATTATGCATTTGGAAAATAAATACTTGAAAACTTATAGATTAAAATATATAAGTTGTGATTTGTAATTGTTTTAGTGTATGGAATCAATTAAAAAATTAAAAATATCATCAAATCCAATTCCAGTATTAAATTCCATTCCGAAATGAATTCCAATTTTAAACAGAACAACTTTCTTCAAATTTAATTCAATTCCAGTTCCTATAGTAGGGTCAGTCAAATTTCGCTTTATATCTACCTTTTGTAGAAAGAGAGAGACATCAGTTTAAATATCTACATAGATATGAGTAGATAGGGAGGTTCAGTCTACTCTGATTGCTGACTATCCTCTGCATTTAGATGACGTAATGACCCTAGTTCGGATACCACGTAAAACTAAGTCCACTCCGTCATATGACCTTAGATGTTGCGAAGGAGGTTAAACAACCTCATCATCGGGTTGACCTTAGAGTGGATCTAGGGTTAACTTTAGAGTGGATCTTAGTGTCTTTGTTAGCGTTAGCTTCTGTAGAACTGGGTAATGACACAAATTTGCGTTGGGTGGCGTTTAAAGAAAGTTTTAGGAATACTGAAAGGGAGTTTATTCCTCGTAGGCCCAAGCGCGCTAGAAATCGTGGTAGGCCGGTGGTGGACTAGGGACTAGGCGAGTTCATAAACGAGCGTAACAGAGCGTATAGACTTAATAAGCGCAATGGCACGGCAGCTAACTTTAATAGATATATCGAGCTTAGACGTCAGGTTAAAAGATCAGTTAGGAATGCCAAGCGTAATTTAGAGATACTTATAGCTGCGGATAATAAACTTATAGCTGCGGATAGTAAACATAATCCAAAAAAGTTTTTTGAATACGTTAATAATCGTAAGCCGGTAAAAGATAACATAGGCCCTCTAGTGGATGTTAATGGCGCTTTGGCTTCTGACGCTCAGGCGATGGCGGGTATTTTCAATAACTTTTTTGCGACAGTTTTTACCGTAGAAGACGTAAGTAATGTCCCCGACGTGGACGATATCGTTCCATTTAGTAGCGAGACTATTTTGGATGAAATAACTGTTTACGAGGCTGAGATTGCGCATTATATCGATAGGCTAAAAGTTAGCAAGGCTCCAGACCCTGACGCTTTTTATCCCAGACATTTGAAAGATTTGAAAGACGTTATCGTAGGCCCCTTAACGAAGATTTTTAATCAGTCACTCGAAACGGGGATTATTCCTGAAGACTTCAAATTAGCTAACGTCACGCCTATTTTTAAAAAAGGCGACCGCGCAGTAGCTAGCAATTATAGGCCCATTAGCTTAACGTCAATTGTCGGTAAACTTTTGGAATCCGTAGTTAGGGATCGTATCATCGATCACTTAGAAAGTAGAGATTTGATTAATAGAAGTCAGCATGGGTTTCGACGCCATAGGTCTTGTTTAACTAATTTGTTAGAATTTTATAACGAAATAGTGCGCGAATACGATAGGCATAGAGCAGCTGACGTTATTTATTTAGATTTTAAAAAGGCGTTCGATACAGTTCCGCATAGGAGACTAATTGCGAAGGTCAAAGCGCAATGTATACGCGGTCAGGTAGCTAACTGGTTAGAAGAATGGCTTCGTGCTAGGAGACAGAGGGTCGTAGTTAATGGTAGTGAATCGGGGTGGTTAGATGTAGGTAGCGGTGTCCCACAGGATTCAGTGTTAAGCCCATTGCTATTCGTAATTTACATTAACAACATACTGTAGATGTAGGATTGACTAGTAACGTGTCAAAATTCGCGGACGATACTAAAATAGGCGGTAAGGTTGTTAACGATGACGATAGAAATAGGTTCCAAGACGATGTAAATAGGATTATGGAGTGGACAGATAAGTGGCAGATGCAATTTAACGTAGACAAGTGTAAGTTTTGCATATAGGTTCTCGCAACAATAATTACACGTACACGATGGATAATAGGGAGTTAGCGAGCGTTGACGAGGAAGTAGACTTAGGCGTACGCGTATCTAAGGATTTAACCCTTTAATGCCCAAATATTTTGTTGGGTTAAGTTATGAATGCTTGTATTTGAAAGGTTGTAAATTTGTCCTTTTGGGCAGTAAAGGGTTAAAGGTTAGGAACCAGTGCCTGGAGTCTTGCGCAAAAGCTAATAGGATGTTAGGCTTCATAGCGCGTAATTTCGAATTTAAATCGAAGGACATTATATTGCCCCTTTACAAGTCTCTAGTCAGGCCTCATTTAGAATATGCAGTTCAGTTTTGGTGCCCGTACTTGCGTGAGGATATTGATAGGTTAGAAAGGGTTCAACGTCGTGCCACGAAACTGATTCCGTCATTGCGCAATAAGCCTTATGAAGATAGGATTAAAGAGTTAGATCTGTATTCACTCGAAACTAGGAGATTAAGGGGGGAGCTTATTGAAGTTTTCAAAATCGTTAATAACATCGATAACGTAAATTTCGATATTAGTAATATTCGTAATAACGGATTTAAGTTGCGTGGCAGACGTTTCATTACTAATATCGCTAAAAACTTCTTTACGTTTAAAGTAATTGACAAATAGAATAATCTTCCCGCGTCAGTCGTTCATTCTACCAGCGTTAATATGTTTAAGAACCGTCTTGACAGACATTTTAAAAGTATTAACGTTGTTTAAAATAAAAAAGTTAGCAACAGGGGCTCTGGTGGTGGTGCTCGAGGATGAGTCTGTTGACGATAAATGCCAGCGTATGATGCCAGCAATGAAAAAAAAAAAAAATTAGACTAACACGAACGTAGATGTAGCTCGTAGCGTAAACTAACCCACTTTTTGTTTAACTTTACCTACTTTTTTTTTTCCTTACTTTGCATGTCTGTAACTCTGTGTTTGCATGGTTTGTAAGCGTTCTTATTTTACTTCTTTTCATCTTCCACCACTCTCCTATTTTCTCCGACTATTTTTCTGACTTGTCGGCAGTGGCCGGCGGATGATGATGGTGAGTCTTTTTTCTCTTTTTCTGAATGAATGTTAACCCACGAGTGATAGGTGTTGTTCCTTACTTAACCCCTTATTCTCTTCTCTTCTCTTAACCCCCTACTCTTTCCTTTCTCTCGGGCTAACCTTAGAGTGGATCTTAGTGTCTTTGTTAGCCTTAGCTTCTGTAGATCTGTAGATCATCATCATCATCATCTGTAGATCATCATTATTACATTTGAAAAAATAATGATTCATTTTAACCTAGTTTGGTATTAAAATAAGTCCAAATTCATTCACTATACAGTATTTAAAATAAAATTACACGGAAAACGGAGACTTCCCGCAACCTTCTATGCACAGAAATATTATCTTCTATTGTCTCAAATCATTCAAATAAGAAGTTTTGAAGACTATTTTTTCTATCTAAAGAAGTTATGTGTAATTAAACGAAGTTATTGTATCATCTGATAAGAAGCTTTGATACCCAAAAGAAGGAAAAACTTCTCATGGAATGCACCTCAAAAAGAAGTTACAAGTTCTAAACTCAGAAGGCTTTATTTTAGTGGTAATTTTAAGTGTTCAAGTTTATTTAACACATATTTTAATTAAAACACTCAGTAGTACAGTGCACCAGTACTTTTTGTTTAGGGGGAGGGGGTTAACCTCCTTTCTAATGGGAAAATCCATGTGACGGAGGGGACCTAGAGTTTTATGTGGGATCCGATCTACTACCCAGACCCAGTGTCGCCTAACCCTTTCATACCCAAATTAAGTCGAAAAGTAGGCGGAATCAGTTGATGCAAAAATCGTCCTTATAACCTTATAAATAAGGTCTAAAATTGCTTCCAAAGTTAACGATGAAAATTTCACACACTGGGCATTAAAGGATTAACTTCTCTGATCTACGGGAAGCGGCTTGCGATATGGCCTCAACGTAGCCTTTACAGTGTACCTTTCGCTGTCTCTTCTCCTCACAAAGTTGAACTCTTCGCTCAAACTTGGCGCCGCTAATTGGGAGCCCCTTAGGCAGCAGTTCTCTGAATTCCCATGGAATGATTAATTATTGCACTAAGCGCATCACGGAGGTGATTCTCTCGGACATGCAGGCGTACATTCCATATTCTACTTCTACTACTAATGCAAAAAAACCGTTGGTTTAACTTCACTTGTTCTAATGCTATCCGCAACAGAGAGGAAGCTTTCAGAAGGTATCGTCGCCATCCAACTCCTGACTCCCACTTAACTTATATTTCTGCCCGGAATCATGCAAAATCTGTTCTTCTAGTCACCAAAAATTCCTTCATCAGACAAAAATGTGAAAACTTAATCAATTCTAATGCTTCTCGCTCTTTCTGGCACCGAGCACCTCTCCAACAACTTTACTTCTTCTTTCTCTCCTCTTTTCCAGTTCGACGGTTCAGTTGCTGTCTCTTCTCCTCACAAAGTTGAACTCTTCGCTCAAACTTTCGCCTCCATCAACCATGGATGATTCCGGTGCTGTTCCTCCATCTCCCCCTGAACTTAATTATGTCAGAAATTAGAATATCTTCTAAAGATGTTTTTTCTGCCCTATCTGGGTTCAATTCTAGGAAGGCGTACGATCCTGATGGTGTCCCTCCTGTTGTTCTCAAGAACTGGCTTCTGTGTTGACACCCTGCCTAGGGCAAACTCTTTTATCTTTGACTTTCATCTGGTGCTTCTCGTTCCTGTTGGAACTTCGTTTTCATTCAGCCTGTCCCAAAGAAGGGTGACCGCTCTCAACCCCCCAACTATCATCTAATTCCTTTAATTTCTTGCCTTTCCAAAGTTTTTTAATCTATCCTTAATAGGAAGATTCTTAAACACCTCTCTTCTCACAATCTTCTTTCAGATCTTCAGTATGGGTTTCAGAAGGGACGCTCTACTGGCGATCTCCTTGCATAACTCTCTGACTCTTGGTCGCACTCTTTTCGGTAAAACCTTTGCTATTGCGCTAGACATAACAAAAGTTCTTGATAGAGTTTGGCACAAATCTTTAATTTCCTAACTGCCCTCCTTCGGTTTCTATCCTTCTATCTGTACCTTCATCTCTGATTTCCTTTCTGGCCGAGCTATAGCTGCGGTTGTAGAAGGCCACTGTTCTTTTAAAGCTATTAATAGTGGTATTCCTCAGGGTTCTGTCCTGTCACCCACTCTTTTCCTTTAATTTATCAATGATCTCTTAAGTCGCACTTTCTGTCTTATCCACTCCTATGCCGATGATTCCACTCCTCACTTCTCCACCCGCTTCACAAAGCGTCCCCTTACCTTCAACAATACACAACTCAGTCCTTCTTCTTCTCTTAACATTCTTGGTGTTCCCTTTTCTCGTGATCTTTCCAGGAAAGATCACATATACTCTCTTTCTAAAACAGCTTCTAAGAGGTTAGGCGTGTTGTACCGATTCCGCAGTTTCTTCGCCCCTACTCAGTTGCTGTCTCTGAACAGGGATCTTGTCCACCCCTATATGGAGTATGCTTCTCATGAGTGGGGTGGCTCAACCCACACAGTTCTACTTGACCGGTGGAATCAACGGCTTTTCGTCTCATCAATTTCCCACCTCTTACTGACTGTCTTCAGTCCCTCTCTCTTTGCCACAACGTTGTCTCACTCTCTCTTTACTATCGTTATTATAACGGACACTGCTCTTCCGAACTCTCTAACTGCGTGCCTCCTCCTTTAAGGAGAGCACGCAGTACCTGGGTTTCGACACATTCTCATTCCTTTTCTATCCAACTCTCTAACGTGAGGGTTAATCGGTATTTTCAATCTTTCATCTACTCAGGTCAACTCTGGAACAATCTTCCTCAACTTATCTTTCCCCTCTATCTATTACCTTCAATCTTTCAAACGCAGTGTCCATGTATCTCTTAACCCTTGGACCTTGATTTTGGCTCTCTTCTTCCTCTATGGGAGGGACGTTTTTGCGGGCATTCGCCCTTGGCCCCTCCTTCCTGCGGTTTTGAACTGTAGGTTGGTGACAACAAAGAAAACTAATTAGTTACAACAACGCTCACGTTATATGATTAAATATTTGCTAACCAATCTAAATGGTTAATGCAACCATACTACATTCTAAAAACTCTCAGCTGTGTTTGCTATAGAACTGAGGGTAAACAAGAGCTGAACGTATTCTAACTATAAAGTATTTAAAGAGTACACTTGGTAGACCGAAGGCACACTTAGGGTAACATGAAATGTTTTCCTTAATTTCTAGAAGTGTACACTCTAAAAACTGTCTGCTGTGTGTACTTTAGAACCGAGAGTAAAAAAAGGGATTAAACATTGGGCAGACCAAAAGTACACGCAAAGTAAAGCGAATGATTTTCTTTAATACCAAGAAGTGTACTTTTTGTATTTTTCATTTAGTTTCAGAGGACGCCCCTTGTCAAGAAGATAACCGCTTCAGCTACTTTTCAGCTACTTTCAATCTACTTTTTATAATGTTCTGCATTGTTTTTACCCCCAATTTTCAAATAGACACAGAGGGCAATTTTCAGAGTGTATGTTTGCGATAATTATATACTTTCGTTTCTGATAACAAAATAAATGGTTGGTGTAATCATAGTATAGTTGACTGAATTAACCTCTGCAGTAGTTGGCAAATGGTTATAACCATGCGTTTGGTAGTTGTAACCAATTATTTTTCTGTGTTCGCTGTGTCATGACAACCTTTGGATAAACATTTACAGAAAAAAGTTACTTGCGTTAAAAAAAACCCAATTAAAATGGACAACTAATCGCCAACCAGTCGAAATGGTTAATTCAACCATGCGATGATTTCAATAACCATATTAACTCTTCCGGTACCAAAGTTATATGGTGCATTGGCAAATAATTTGATTGATGCAACTAAATATTTCTGTGTAAACAAACTGACGGAGAAGGACATGACGGATTCCCACAAAAATAGATAAATTAGTTATAAATTCATTACTCACTTGTATAATTAACTCATCATTAATAACACGACAAGTATTTTTCATCAGATATAATTATGGGTGGGCTAGATAGCTGTTGGGACGCTGATTCCAAATCTGTTTTAGGTTTTCCTCTAGCACAGTGGTACTCATTGGGCGGCTCGCGAGCCAAATACATATAAAGCATTTGGCTCGCAAGCTGCACAATGAGTACCACTGTTCTAGCACGTCTAGTTTTCGAGATGAGACCGATCATAATATATATAATAAATATAATATATATAATATAGGGTTGTCAGACGTCCCGTATTTTACGGGACAGTCCCGCATTTGATCAAAAAATCCCGCGTCAAAATCCCGCGTTCAAAATGTCCCGCAAAAAATATTTTTTAAGCAAATTTTTTAGGGATGAATTGATTTAGAATTTCAATATTATGTGTAATAATTTCAATTTATTCACGATGTTTAATTGTTAAATATTATTGTAATAAAATTTTTCTAATTTTGTTTGTTGTAACCGTTGAAGAAATCGTTTCAATTTGATAAAAAATTTGGTCTTAAAAAAAAAACCTCAGAAAATTTTTTGTCCCGCATGGGCATTTGAAAAATCTGGCAACCCTAATAAAATATAATACTATATATAATATATATAATATGCATATAACTATATATAATATAATATATAATACTATATATATACACAATATATAATATGCGTTCTTTATACATCTACAGAGCTATAGAAACTAAGGCTAACAAAGACCCTAAGATCCACTCTAAAGTTAGCCCGAGAGAAAGAAGAGAGAAGGGGGTTAAAAGAAGAGAATAAGGGGTTAAGTAAGAGCAAAACCTATCATTCGTGGGTTAAAATTCATTCAGGAAAACAGAAAGAAAGACTCGCCATCATCATCATCCGCCGGCCACTGCCGACAAGTCGGAAAAATAGTCGAAGAGAATAGGAAAGGGGTGAAAGATGAAAAGAAGTAAAGTAAGAACGCTTACAAACTATGCAAACACAGTCTTAAATCAAACACTCATACCATGCAAACTACAGACATGCAAGAGAGGATAAGAAAAGAAAAAAAAAAAAAGTACGAAGAGTATAACAAAAAGTGGGTTTGTTTACGCTACGAGCTACATCTAAGTTCGTGTTAGTCTAATTTTTTTTAATATAATTTTGTTGCTGGCATATCACACGCTGGCATTAATCGTCAACAGACTCAAACTTCGACCATTACTCCCAGAGCTCCTGTTGCTAATTGTTTTATTTTAAACGACGTTAATATTTTTAAAATACCTATCTAAACGGTTTTGGTACTTTCCTGTTAACGGGAATACCCTAAAAAAAGTTTTACTGTTTGTTATGTATTTTTGCTCTCGTCATTTTCGTTTAAACTAACGAAAATATCACAACTTAACCTAACCAATCATCAAGAGCGTACAGTTGACCTAACCGGGCATTCAATTGACCTGTGCTGGTTTTCAGCACTTCAAGGTTAATCATCATTTTAACTTCGTGGATCCCACTAGTGGAGTCCATACTCAAAACATTGAAAGGATGTGGGTCAGCGCCAAATGGCGTAAAAAGAAACACAATGGAACCGCCCGCCATCATCTGGACTCGTATCTTGCGGAATTCATATGGCGACAACGTACCGAAAACAGCGACGTTTTTTCTGCGATTTTAGATGACAAAGACATTTTGGCCTCCTACTAACTGATTATCGCTTACATACTAACTATTTTCAATGCCCGGTTAGGTCAACTGTACGCCCTTGATGATTGGTTAGGTTAAGTTGTGATATTTTCGTTAGTTTAAACGAAAATGACGAGAGCAAAAATACATAACAAACAGTAAAACTTTTTTTAGGATATTCCCGTTAACAGGAAACTACCACGGTTTTTAAACATATTAACGCTGGTAGCCTGGTATAGTTTACGACGGACGCGGGAAGATTATTCCATTTATCAATTACCTTAAACATAAAAAAGTTTTTAGCGATGTTAGTAATGAAACGTCTACCACGTAATTTAAGTCCGTTATTAGAGTATTGCTATTATCGAAAATGAACAATTTGTCAAAATTTACGTTATCGATTTTATTAACGATTTTGAAAACTTCAGTAAGCTACCCCATCAATCTCCTAGTTTCGAGTGAATGCAAGTCTAACTCTTTAATCCTATCTTCGTAAGACTTGTTGCGTAGTGACGGAATTAGTTTCGTGGCGCGTCGCTGAACCCTTTCCAACCTATCAATATTCTCACGCAAATATGGGCACCAAAACTGAACGGTATATTCTAAGCGATGCCTGACTAGGGACTTGTAAAGGGGCAATATAATATTCTTCGATTTAAATTCGAAATTACGCGCTATGAAGCCTAACATCCTATTAGCTTTTTTGCAAGACTCCAGGCACTGGTTCCTAACTTTTAAATCCTTAGATACGCGTACGCCTAAATCTACTTCCTCGTCAACGCTCGCAAACTGTCTATCATCCATCGTGTACGTGTAATTGTTGTTAAGAGAACCTATTTGCAAAACTTTACATTTGTCTACGTTAAATTGCATCTGCCACTTACCCGTCCACTCCATAATCCTATTTACATCGTCTTGGAGCCTATTTCTATCGTCCACGTTAAGAACTTTACCGACTATTTTAGTATCGTCCGCGAATTTTGACACGTTACTGGTCAAGCATACATCTATGTCGTTAATGTAGATTACGAATAGCAATGGGCCTAACACTGAACCCTGAGAGACACCGCTACCTACATCCAACCACCCCAATTCCCTACCATTAACAACGACCCTCTGTTTCCTGGCACTAAGCCATTCCTCTAACCAGTTAGCTCTCTGACCGCGTATACCGTGCGCTTTAACCTTCGTAATTAATCTTCTATGCGGAACTGTATCGAACGCTTTTTTAAAGTCTAAATAAATAACGTCAGCTGCTCTATGCCTATCGTATTCGCGCACTATTTCGTTATAAAACTCTAACAAATTAGTTAAACAAGATTTATGGCGTCAAGCCAAAGCGCCGTTAGCGTCCACTAGAGGGCCTATGTTATCTTTTATCGGCTTAGATTATTGACGTAGTCAAAAATCTTTTACGGATTATGTTTACTATCCGCAGCTACAAGTATCTCAAAATTACGCTTAGCATTCCTAACAGATCTTTTAACCTGACGTCTAAGCTCGATATATCTATTAAAGTTAGCTACTGTGCCATTGCGCTTATTAAGTCTATTAGCTCTGTCACGCTCGTTTATGAACTCACCTATTTCCCTAGTCAACCACTTGGGCCTATCACGATTACTAGTGCGCTTGGGCCTCGGAGGAATAAACTCCCTTTCGATATTCAAAAAACTTTTTTTAAAAGCCTCCCAATGAAAATTTGCATCATTACCCATGAATAAATTATCCCAGTCCACTACTCTCATCCTGTCCGCAAAACTATCAAAATTAGCCCTACGAAAATTAGGGACTTCTATTACGTTACTATCCTTACTGTTTTCTATCAGTAGCTTAAACCTAATAATTTGGTGATCACTACATCCCAAACTCTTCCCTACTTCCAAACTTCGACTATATTTTCGTCGTTCGTCATCACCACGTCTAAAATACTGTCACCGCGCGTTGGTTCGGTAACCATCTGTCGTAAAAAATTATCTTCCATGAACTCAGTCTCAAACCCTCATCATTACTAGCAAAAGTCTCGTAATTAACGTTAGGGGTGTTAAAGTCTCCGACAACTTACTAAGAATTGTGTAAAATCTAGTATCGGTATCGAGGGGGTTGAACGGGAGGTCTATAAACAACAAAATTAAAGCTAATACTACGCGCCCGAACTTCAACGCATATCGCATTAATTGCTGCCGGAAAATCTATCTTAACCTCGATGACCCTAAGGGAATTACGAATGTACAACAAAACGCCGCCACCAATCCTATGTAACCTATCATTAGTAAAAAGTTTAAAACCCGCTATATCAAGTTCCCCCAACAAGTCCCGAGTCGCGGTATTTAACCACGTTTCGGTTATAGCATCTGTATCGTAGTTCCCGGAATAAATTATCGCCTTAAATTCGTTCAATTTATTTCTAATACTACGCGTGTTACAATAAAAGACGTTTAAATTATTTTTTACCACGGATCGGCGTTTTAAACTATTTTTCACGTCGGGCCGGCGTTTTCCGGACCCACAACGTTTAAAGAGGACTTCGACCTATACAGCTTTCGAACGTTCTCATCGATTAACCTACCTAGCCTAGCATTCCCTATTTCATTGAAATGCACCCCCATCTTTTATAAAAAGGCTACGATCACTAAATTCTGACCACAGGTTTACGAAGGGTACATTTTCCTGAGCACAAATCTCTTCTAGTTTAGTGTTAAAAAATATTGTTTTTGACGTAATCCTAAAATTTAAACCGTGCCTAGGGGTAATACCTAGAACTAAAGACCTATCTGACCTTGCCTTCAGGGACCTAATTAACCCCCTGTATCTCTCCACAAGGTCAGGCACTCTCGTATCGAGCCTATACGAGTCGTTGACCCCTACCATCGTCACCAACATTGAGTGACGGGAGGCAACATCAATCCTATGTACTTCGTCTCTAATTCTGTCAACCCTGGCCCCTGGTAGACAGACCCTCCTCCTCTTGGTTGGATTCCGTTCAACGAACTCCTTATCCATATGACGCACTAAGCCTCTAAGGTGTCCCCAATTAAAATAGTTTCCCCTCGTTCACATCCTTATCCAACTGGGCGAAAGGGTTCGAAACTTCGATAGGGAGGGGGGGGAGATTCCTATCACCTAACGTACATGTAGCGCAGTATTTTGTAGTTGTAGTTTAGGTGTAGGTTTTTGCTTAACCGTTTCTGTACCCTCATGTATGGTATTTTGTCGTTTCAACTTAGGCTTTCCGCAGGTTGTCTTGTGGTATTTTAGGTGAGAGCAGTTGCTGGCCACAAATTTGTAAACGTTGCACATGTACACCTTTTATTCTTTGGCGTAACAGTCACATGTCTAGTTGTGTTGTTTTGTTTTGTGTCGCCTACTTACACATTTTACTTTTTTATGTGATTTACATCAACCCTCATCGATCATCATGCCTCGAAAGTGTAAAACTCACCCCATAATTTCTGTTACGTGCGAGGCTCGTTTGCGACTAAATCACAACGGCGTACAATCACGATGGATCTTGGAAAACTTACCGGTTATACTTCGGCTGTCCATTCGGCGACCAAGATAAGGCGTGGGCGCCACACGTTATCTGTACCTCTTGTTCGAATGGGTTACGTGACTGGTTGAACCAAAGGAAAAAGTCGATGCCGTTTGCTATACCCATGATATGGAGGGAGCCGAGAGACCATCATGGCGATTGCTACTTTTGCAATGTTAACATAACTGGATTCTCCGTGAAAAACAAGCAATAACATCGTTTATACGAACGGACTCCGCGATGAGACGATGCCGATTCCGGTACCTCCACAGTATGGATTCGATTCTTTAGAAGACGAAAGGGAATCCGACGAAGGTGCGATTGGCGAAGATGTGGGACCTTCGGCCGATCTTGACTACACACCTGACGAAGAGCAATCGGAGCCGGAGAGGCTTACCTAAAACGAGTTGAATAACTTCATTAGAGACCTAGCCCTCTCCAAGGAGAAATCAGGACTTCTCTCTTCGAGACTCAAGCAGAAACACTTACTTGAGAAGAACATCCGAGTGTGTCACTCTCGAAAACGAAACCATGATTTGGCGACATTCTTTACAGTAGACGGTCCGCTCTGCTATTGCCATGATATCAATGGACTTTTCGAGAACTTGTCACAAGTACACACACCATCTGAGTGGCGCCTCTTCATTGATTCCTCACAGCGAAGCTTGGAAGCAGTTCTCCTGTATAACGAGAACTTAAAGCCGTCCATCCCGATCGCCCACTCCGTTCATCTAAAGGAGACGTACGATAACATGAATATACTCAGTGGCGGTCCTAGCTTACATGACGCCCTGGGCGAACCTCACCTTCAGCACCCCCCCCCCTGTTCGCCAACACACACACATTCGAATCCCCCAAAATAAAGGACAGACATAACTCTTTCACAAAATAACTTTTTATTGGACTAATTGTTGGAACTTCAGAACCAAAACAAAGACTCAAATTTCTGAATTTTACAAATCCTTCATCACGTAAATAGAATAACTCACTTAAGAGAATGTAATTATGATACTATGAACAGGAAAAATACAAATTAAATTGCACAACTGCCATAAATAAACTAGAGAATCAAATTTCTAAATTGTACAAATGCTCTATCACATAAATAGAATAAGACACTTAAGAGAGGGTAATTATTATGCTACACTTTGAACAAGAAACAAAATAAATTGCACCACAGCACAACTGCCATCTAAAGCCTGACTCTTCTTACCTTCCTTGATGCAAAGTCATGAATTAAATCATCATATGAAATCTGCTCAGCAATTGTATGATTTATACTGATGATGGCCAGACCGGTAAGGCGTTCCTGTGACATAGTTGACCTCAGGTAGGATTTGATGAGCTTCAGCCTTGAAAAGCTCCTCTCTGCTTCAGCAACAGTGACTGGAAGAGTAAGACCAATTCTGAGAGCAGTCCACAAATTTGGATATATTTCAGAGAGCTCCCTTTCATGGATAAATGTCAGCAGTTCAAGCAAGGATATGGTCTTTGATGGCAAGTCAGGCAAGTTCTTCAGCTCCTGTGCAAGCTCTCTGCCATCCAAGTCAGATTGTCCCTTAAAGTGTAGTGTAGTACTAAGGTTCACACATTGTTCTGTCAGCTCCTCAAATGTGAGATTTTGGAAATGTGTCAGCACTCCAAACTTCTCTCCCACAATTTCCAACGTGGAAAATCTTTCCTGAATGGCTGATGTTGCAGCATCAACCACTGCATTGAAAAATGTCACCTCCAGCTTCTTCAAAGCATCAATCAAGGGCTCATCAGATGCTTCATAGGAGAAGTGCCGCTTTGTGGACCTCAGCCGTTTTTGTTTTAACACAGCCTCCACATTCATTTGTTCACAGATATCTGTGGCTGCCATTTGTGCAGCCACAAAACCTGTTGCCCTGTAATTGCGGAGACCTCTCTCTGTTTTTTTAGGAGATTTACTGCAACATCAACGTGCATGCTAGGAGACTGCATCTGCTTGCTCACATGCTGAATTTGGCACAACAGGTCATGCCACACCACTGAACAAATGGCGAAGCGGTATGACCCAACCTCCTCTGACAGAGATTGAGCCTCGACCTTTATTACAGAGTCTTTGGTGTGGTCCCTCACCTCGATCAGTGCATCTCTCACTGCAGCTGCCTGATATCTCAGGGGCTCCACACTCTTGATCTTGCTTTCCCACCTTGTATCAGACCACATCTTCAATGTGATGTTCACATGTTTTTTCAAAATGGCCCATCGTTGTGTGGAGGCTGAAAACAAGTTGTAAAGCTTCTGCAAGATGCCAAAGTAACTTGTGGCATCAATAGATCCCTTAGCAGCATCGGCCACAAGCAAATTCAGAGAATGAGCCCCACATGGAACAAACAGAGCTCTGGGATTAATTTCTAGGAGCCTGGATTGAACACCCTTGTTTTTTCCCCTCATGTTGGCCCCGTTGGCTCCAGTCTCTTCAGAATCAGAGATGCCAAATGTTGACCAGTGGACTCCTCTGCCTCCAAAAACCCCATGAAATGTTCCTTTATATGGGGCTTCCCCTCCAGTGACACAACCCGAATCACAACTGACAACTGTTCAGTGTGGCTGATATCTGGAGTGCAATCTAGAATTATTGAAAAAAACTTTGATTGTTTGATGTCGCTCACCATTGCTGAAATGGTCTTGCTGCTCGACAAATCAATGAGTTCGTTTTGTATGTGGTGGCCGAGGTAGCTGGTGTGACTGGAGGTCCCTTTTTGGACACGGTTAATGTGCTCTTGCATTATAGGATCAAATTGTGCCATCAGTTCAACTTCTTTCAGAAAATTGCCATTTGATGGTGAGAACAATTTTTCTGTATGTCCCCTTAGTGCCAAATTCCTAACTGCCAGAGAATGCACAATAGCAGTGAGACGTGTCAGCACCGCTCTCCATCTCAACTTCTCAGCCTCCAGAAGTGCCATCTCCTGCTTGTCAATGGTCTCCCCCTTTCTCATCCTCACTGCCAGTTCTTTCCAGATTTTCATAGAATTTAGGTGTTCTGAACTGTTGTCATGTGATGTGAGCAATGAGCTTGCATGCTTCCAGTCCGAGAGTCCCAAACTTGTTAAATTTATTTTCCTCTTGGAAAATAATGTACAACAGAAACAGAAAAGGCTGTTGTTTTTAAGGAATAGACCAACCAACTTCTGGTTATATTTTCCCCACTAACCAATGACTTCCTGAAGTATTGATGGTGGAAACTTCTTCCGTCACTGTCGTTTCTAGGGAATACAAAGTCAGATGGTACTTGACTTGGTCCCCTGGAAACCAGTTGTGTCCGAATTCTCTCAGTCAGAAATGAAGGCCAGTTAGCAGGGTCGGTGGACAGAGACTCATCCTCAGGAGGCGATTCTGCTCCAGGCCTTTCTAATAGAAAGAACAAGAGCATTACTCATTAGTATACACACCTAAGTTAGATAACACATTATTCACAGCACTTTGTTATGGTGGTGGTTATGGAATTATGGTGGTGAAACACCACACATACCCAGTAACCCAGACCCAGTGATAATAACATTATAATTTATAACTGTTTGCAAAATGCTTTGCAGGGATGCACACACATACACATACACGCACACACTCACAGACATATGTGCACACAAACTCACCTGAAGAGTCCTGCCGGGGAGAAGTAGAAGCAAATGGGTCTTCATCCTCAGGATCAGACTGCATTTGTGGAGACATATGTGAGGCTGAGGAGGTAGATGGCTCCTCAGCCTCAATAATGGCAGAAGTAGACGGCTTCTCATCCTGGCTAGTGGCAGAGGATGTTCCAAAATATTTCAAAAGTGCCCCTGCAAATAGTAAAATAGAACATAACAGACCAATGCATGAATAGGCTAGTACAATTAATTTAACATGTTATTAAGCACAATTTATTAAACTTTTAGAATAGGAAACAAATGAATAATACAACCTCCTTGGTTAATGGCTAATTATATACATAATAGTACACTTCAAATGACTCAGAAAGCTATATCACAAAATAGCAGTGCAATATAGCAGTGAAGAGTAGATGACATAGCTCTATACCTTTATCTTTTGCTCGTTTCTCCTCTTCTTCTTTCCTCTTTTTTCTAAACTGAGCACCTGATAGCTTTGACCTCTTCTTATCCATTTGCGGTTATTTGACAGACCTTAGTGGCTTAGTGTGAAGATTCGTTCTGTAATAAATAATATACATTTCACTATTTAACCAAACCCAGAAAAATAACATTACATATGTTAAAGTATGGGCCTTTATTCCCAATAATATTAATCTGGAAGCATTTTGCATTGTTTAGGTCTTTTATGGGAAGGTTTATGGAAAATGCAATAGATGGTTTTTTATTAATAAAAATATATTTATTGATCTTTTATTATTTATTTTATTTTATTTTTTATTTTTATTTATTTCTTTATTTATTTATTCTTATTTTTATTTTTATTTTTTTTGCAGGCGCTCATGCCGCCCCTCCACAAATGCCGCCCTGTGCGGCTGCCCATATTGCCCATATGAGGAACCGCCACTGAATATACTACTCGAAGCAATCGAATACAGCACTCATCAATGGAATATCTGTGGTGATCTCAAAGTCATTGGTATATTAATGGTCAATTGGGCAAGCAAGGAGGGTTCACGAAATACTGTTGTCTCTTATGCCTATGGGACAGCCGTGCTACCGCGGATCATTACATCAGACGTGACTGGCATCAAAGCAGCACATACGAGCCAGGAACGGGCAGTGTCGTGTGTTCCTTTAGTTGATCCAAAGAAGATTTTCCTGTCACCTCTCCACATTAAGCTCGTCTTAATGAAAAATTTTGTGAAAGCGATGGGTAAGGCGAATTCGAGAGGGTTTCGATACCTTGTTGAGAAATTTGCAAACATCAGTACCGCGAAATTGAAGGAAGGAATCTTTGTGGGGCCCCAAATTAAGGAGGTTCTGCAGGATGAAGGCTTTGAAGAAAGCCTCAATGCCTTAGAACTAAAAGCATGGCAGGCTTTCAAATGGATTTGTGGAAACTTCTTGGGTAACCACAAGTCTCTCGCATACAAAGATGGAGTTCAGAAACTGCTCGATGCATATCAAGGAATGGGCTGTCGCATGTCCTTCAAAATACATTTTTTACATTCGCATCTAGATTTCTTTCCCGAAAACCTTGGCGCAGTGAGTGACGAACAGGGGGAACGCTTCCATCAAGACATCCAGTCAATCGCTACCAAAGTTTCTGGAACGAAAGTATGCTGGCAGACTACTGCTGGATGTTGTACCGCGACGATCCGGACAAGGTTTACAAAAGAAAATCGTACTCGCAACGTTTTTAGATTGGTGTACATTTCTTTTTATGAATAAAGTTGTACTTTTACGACAAACTTTGCTAAAATTAACACGAGTCATATTTCGATAATTAGATGTGCTAGAGGAAAACCGAAAACAGATTTGGAATCAGCGTACAAATCTGGTCTAGAAAGGTGTGTATACATCTTTGATAAGAGAAAAAAGTTATATTTTGTCGACCATATAATCAATCAATAAGTCCTAACCAATTAATTAAAAATTTGATTATCAATTTATCAGATAGATAATTATTAATTAGTAATTCCAAAGAATATTTTCATCAAATTCAACTTTGGGTAAAAAAAAATGCTGTATTTCAAAAGTGTTCGACTGATGACCATTTGTGGTATATTTATACCCACGTACCCATGCACTATACAGTAGTATAATAGGAAAAAAATGCATTATTCCTCTTATGTCTGAAACTAATATATATATATATGTGTGTGTATGTGTGTGTGTGTGTGTGTGTGTGTGTGTGTGTGTGTAGTCCCGAAGTTAATTATAAGAAGGGCGTATTTATGTAGAGGATAAAAATAAGGTGTGCAGTCACACAGGGACATGTTTATGAAGTCCTAAAACCGACTTCTTTCATATATATATATATATATATATATATATATATATATATATATATATATATATATATAAGTTGTCACGTTTATATTGTTGTTTTTTTCTTTTTTCTTTTTTTGGCAAAACGATTGTAAGCAGATAATTATTTTTTCCTGAAAGGAAGAACTTTATAAATAGTCGCCCACGCCCGCCCACGTGTTTCTTCTTTCTACGCCTTTACGCCCATATTTGGCGATGAGGTGTCCTACTCGGGAAAAAGCGAATTTCATGAATCATAAATAGAATTTGGTTGATGGAAAGAGGGTTGAGAACTTAGTGGCTGTTCTCAGAGGTCACGTGAGACACGACACAGAGGTTGAAACGCCGTTTGTATGGAATAACTGGTCGATGAGAAAGCAGTTTTATACCAATAGGATATTTCGGGTATCTGCCCTCTAAATCCTGTCCGCTGTCTACTTCGAGAATGAGAGTATAACTGAACCTAAATGTACTCTGAATTCACAGGGTACTTAAAGAGTACATTTAGTACATTGGAAATACACCGAAATAATTAAAAGTTTTTTTTAATCCCTAACCGTGTACTTTGTTTTTTAATTTCGGAGGATCCTTTTTGTCAAAAGTCGAACTGTTTAATCTACTTTCGATGTGCTTTTGATGTACTCACAATGTACTCTTCGAATACTTTATACTCATTTATAATCTTCATTTAAAATAAAAGACGACGGACAGGATTTACAGTGTGTATAGATACGCAATGAGCACCCGGTAGCTCAGTGGTTACAGTGGCGGACTCTGAGCGGTAAGGCTCTTGTTCGTTACCGCCTGCTGGCTCCTGGTTAGATTGGGTTCTCCGTTTACCATCACTATTCGGGCTAAAGGTGACCCTTGGGGCACACTCACCCCTACATTGTGGGAAAATGAACTTCCTGGCTATTACCTTCTATGGACATGCAATATTGCAGTTACGCCATATGCTTCCTATACCCTCAGAGAGAATTGAAGTAACATGTAGATACCATACAAATGATATTAGAATAATATTGAGCTTTGCACTGTAGGGATATATATATATATATATATATATATATATATATATATATATATATGAAAATTATTTCACGAAAGTAACACGTGAAAAATATTTATGATGAATAAAACCACGAAGGAAAGGAAACACAAAATGGTGCTCAAGCGCTTTCGTCTAATGACATCCTCAGGAACACTGAAGTACATAGAAGGTTACAGCCTATATATAGGTTACACAAAAAAAAAAATATATATATATATATATATATACACACACATATATACATACATACATACATATACAATAAACGGAGAAATGAAATTTAAAAAAAAAAAAATTATTAAAAGATTGTGGGATGGGCATACAACTTTGTAAGGAAACACTATCGATTTTTAGCACAAGATCAAAGTACCGATTTTTAGCACAAGATTAAATTAATTGTTTCCAACCAATGTTATAAAAAAAAAAAAAAAAAAATACAAATTTATACTGGAAATCTGCCCGGGTTTTATCACTCTACCCATCTTGTATATAAAAATAAAATTAAAATTAAAAGTTAATAAAGTAGCATACAAGTTTACCAAAGATTTAGCGTTCTACCCTTCTTATCTAAATCTGTTTTGAAGGAATTCAAAACAACAGGATCGAGTTGAAAAAGACCTTTGCTTATGTTGAAGTTATTTGAAAGTTGGATAATGGCAGACTCAAGAATATTTCTATTAACAATGTTGCCAGAGTGAAATAAAACTGAAGCATTATTCCAGTCAATACAGTGGATTAACTCTGACAAATGGACAAAAAGGGCACTGGACAACTGTCCTGTTCTAACGGAATATTGATGCTGTTTTATACGTGTGTGCAAATCCTTTCCCGTCTGACCTATGTAAAAGGAATCACATTGTTTACAACCAATTTTATAGATAATGCCTGAATTATTGGTAGGGCTATTTTTTACTATGATATTTTTCACAATATTGTTATATGAAAATACTACATTAATATCCAAAAGTTTAAGTACATTAGCAATGCCTAAAAAGCCCGGGAAAAATGGAAGTACTAAAATATTTTTTGACAAAATACGTGTTATTATTGACTTTTAATTTTCATTTTATTTTTATATACAAGATGGGTAGAGTGATAAAACCCGGGCAGATTTCCAGTATAAATTTTTTTTTTTTTTTTTTATAACATTGGTTGGAAACAATTAATTTAATCTTGTGCTAAAAATCGGTAGTTTGATCTTGTGCTAAAAATCGATAGTGTTTCCTTACAAAGTTGTACATGTATGCCCATCCCACAATCTTTTAATAATTTTTTTTTTTTTTAATTTCATTTCTCCGTTTATTGTATATGTATGTATGTATATATATATGTGTGTATATATATATATATATATATATTATATGTATATATATATATATATATTTTTTTTTGTGTAACCTATATATAGGCTGTAACCTTCTATGTACTTCAGTGTTCCTGAGGATGTCATTAGACGAAAGCGCTTGAGCACCATTTTGTGTTTCCTTTCCTTCGTGGTTTTATTCATCATATATATATATAAGCTTGTGACTAAATACAGTATCATCTAAGAACCCGGTAAAAGCTATAGCCGAAGGGCCAAATTATATAAAGTTAATATCCCATTGACTGTATTATAACATAAAAATGTTAATATTGTAATATTTATTTTATAAATAAGCAACTGATTGATTGAAACAGACAAACAAAAAGCACTCAATTCTCGTAAACAAAACGTGTTTGATCATGTTTTAAACGAACTGTAAACCTAACCTCTGCGCACTCGTAAGTTTACCTAAAAATATTTAATGATTAATATCCTGAGGATAAGGAATCTTTATATATGACTAAAGGAAATTAAAACATTTTGTGTATATATATATACACATTCCCACCTTTCTTTATATGCCTTAGTTAAGGCGTAACCCAAGACCCTTAAAGTATGTTACATTGTGCTTATGTTATGCCATAACTAAGATATAAAAGGGTTACAAATATATATATAATCATGCAAAATGTATATATTAAAATTATGTAAATTATAGGTACCTTTATTGAGGTCAATTTAATTCATAATGAGGGTGACAGTCATTAAATAATTATATTTTTATGTATTTTAACCTTTGACCTCATAATTTTAGTGCATTTTTAGGTCGTGTTCAGTCATAGCTTTCATGCCCACATATATATATATATATATATATATATATATCGCAAAGCCATGCGTTTTGTCACTTTTGTAAATAATTATGATGAAGGAGAGAGTTCCGTTTTTTATTTGAACCTGTTCTCTTAACCATTCATGACGATGTGCCTTGCTGGCGAGAAATTCGTGACCAAAGGTTTAAAAATGACGAAACACTGTATTCTGGGCATTTGGCATTTTTTGCGCGTGGGGGGGGGGGACGTCACTTAAAATTTTTCTCGAAATTACGACTCAATTCATAATTCTGATTTAGATATAAAAAAGTTTCCTTATTGTCCTCAAGGCACCCTCGTTCTCTCCTGCGTATTTTTGGTTATCCATATTTAATTTTCCTTAAACAATTTAGGGCACAAATTATGAGTAAAATCAATATTACACGTTGTCATTCTTCCATAGTCATGAAAGTATGATAAAGATCTACAGTATATTCACGGAGAAGACTACATTCTAAAAACTGTCCGCTTAGATCCAAGCGGAAAAAAAAGGGACAAAACATACTCTGCAAAATATAAAGTACTTCAAAGGTATACGTATATAGCAAGTAGTTCAAATGGTTATCTTCTTCGCAAACGGTGTCTTCTGGAGCAAAGTGAAAGAGCACGCTTACGAGGCTTAAAGAAAACCTCTCAATGTATTTTTAATGTACCTTCGGTCTACCGAGTGTACTATTTACATACTTTATACGTAGAGAGTACACTGTACATTCGCTACTTTTTCCCGCTCGGATATAAGATACGCACAATGGACAGTTTTTAGTGTACTTGGAACAACGATGAATAGTGACTTTTTGCCAACTAATCAGAATAGTTAATTTAAACATACTTATGACTGCATTAATCATTTATTACCATAACAATAAACATGGTTAGTGGAATGCACAGTTGAAGCGACCATTTTATTGGTTTGCTTAACCATGTACTTGGTCGTTATAACCTACTATATAAATATTTTATACACAGCAACATCACTTTTATGTAAAATTTGAGATTATTCTCATTTAAGTTGTACGCGATATAAAGTATTATATTATATGAGTTATATTCATATGTTTACGACATTAAGCGACGTTGCTTCTGTGCAGTAGTTGGATGGGTGACCGTCCTCCGCATTCGGAAGATGTAGCGATTCGTAGATGGTCGGATCCTACGTTAAGCTGTAGGTCCCCTCCGTCACATTACTTTTTCCCTTAAGGGTTAAGGAAAGAGTCCTTTCAAAAGTTAGTCCCAAATTGGGGGCCACATACACACTAACCGAGAACTTACTAGCTCTCTTTTTGACTCTATAGGCCAATACCAAAATGGAAACCTGTACCAACAATGTTGGGAACCCTTCAGTATTGGGACACTGAAAGCATATTTCTGTTGCATCTCGTATTTTCAATAAAATGCATAATGTTGAGATTTCAACAATAAATGGTAATAAATGATAATTCTTAACTTATTTCCTTTTGAACCGAGACATATTCATTTATTCCAAATCTCTCAAATCCACTCGTGAAGTGACACTTTAATTTATAATGTATAAGTTTAATATTGACTTACAAAATTCCATATTATTTCAAGAAAATTTCATTGAAATTGTTGAAAATTGCTATTGGACAAAGTACACTTATGTTGAAACTACTTTGACCTAATATCTTTTTTGTTAACACACTGTGCAGCGTGTTCCCAAATTATTTACAAATTTATAACTATTCATCTTATGTATATACGAGTAGTGCAGCGGGAGAAGGGGACAAGCGACAAAATGGGCAAAATGCGTTTTCTGTTTAAAAAGACAGTTCGTTCTTCTCCTCTGTCACATACGTTCTTAATCTGCGGTCCATGGCCCATTTCTCAGTGGTCCACAGAAGGATAAAAATAAACGTACAAAGCAACTTTTTCTCGTCTTCTATTATGATCTGAATAATAAAGGCCAGTGATAATGAAACAGTTGTATTTGTTATATATTTTGCCAGCAATACTGTCTTTAGTAAGGGTCTGGGTGCTATTATTTTTCCTTGATTGTGATTTCACTCCGTATAAACGCTGAAGATGGTCCACAGACACACCGGGTGTCCCTCAGTGGTCCACGTACATAAAAAGGTTAAGAACCCCTGCTCTATCACCTCCAATTGGCAGATATCCCATTTTGTGACTGGAAACAGCGTTAATATTTCAACATTTGAAACACTGTTTCCACTCACAAAATGGGATATCTGCCAATTGGAGGTTATAGAGGGAAGAATAAGGTGTCTTTTCAAACAGAAAACACATTTCGCCTATTTTGTCGCTTATCCCCTTTTCCCGCTGCACTACTCAATTATATCAGCCAGAGTCGCCAGACGATCACGCCTACGATGAGTGGCTTAACGAACGAGATAATAGACACGATAACTAAAAAAAAAAAATTTAATTTACATGAAATAACTTCCATCTGAAGACACGTTCTATAAGGGAAGTTTTTCTTCTTTTGGGTATCATAACTTCTTTCCAAATGATTAACTTCTTTGGGTAGAAGATACGATCCTCAAAACTTCTTGTTTTTTTTTTTTGGGAGTGAATTGAAGAAACGGAAAATAATCCTTCTATTTATAGAAAGTTGCAATTTTTTTCTGTGATGTGTATGCAATATATTCATAGTAAAGATAAGCAACATTGCTGCGCTTAGTGTCAAGTAACTTACGCGAATATATAAAATTCGAAGCAAAGATTCAAAATATACGTGAAAAAACATTCCTTAAATTAAAAATATTCGTGTTTATGCAAAATTCAGTCACTCAAGTTTGTTCTCGTTAACGCCAGACAATTTTATTCAGTTATGAAGAACATCTCTCCAGGAAGGGCTGTTAAAAAGGTTAAATTATCATACTAAAGAGACTTAATTCAACTTAATCAAAGTCCTAACACAACCGAATTAAAATTTAACCTAACCAAACTGTTATCGAATTCATCCTAACCTAACTTAATTTGATTCTTTAATATAGTTCAATTATAACCTAACCAAACTATTCCGAACTTATCCTAACCTAACTTAACCTAACTATTACCGAATTCAACTTAAACTTAACCTAATCACGACCAAAGTGGAAAATCCGAACGGGGCATGGTAATTATGTCGCAAATGACATGGCCTGAAGTTGGAATAAAAAATACATTTTTCTAGTGTACAGTATTTTGGTGTGCTCTGTTCAAATATAACCTTCATTTCCTGTGCAAATGGAAAGCAATAGGATTATTTGTACATTACTTCGGAGTCGTATTTCTTCATTTCTGGTCATGTGAATAGCAATATATTAACCAAAAATTATGAAAACTAACTAAACCTAACCTAACTAAACCTAAACAACGCGCTTATTTTTGGGATTAGTTTTCTGCCGGTTACAGTAAAATGCCTGACGATCTTCGCGATAACAACACAGATTACCACACTTTGGGCACTGTCTCGATGTTGGGAGAATCCCGTGTTCCTTGAAAAACGTTAATGACGCCTGATCATTATGGCCAAAACGTTCAATTGCCGTAAGTAGTACAGGATCTGGCCTAGAGTTCGTATAAATTTCTGGGTGCAGAGGTTTTGACGACTGATCTAGACTAATTTTGGGGTAGAATCCGAATTTTTCTATGCCATCGCACCAAATTGGTGCGAAAGTGGTCAAAATGGCAAAAAATTGGCCAAAATGGCAAAATTTTATCAGTTTTTCATATTTTTGTCATATTCTTGAATTGAAAAAATTTTTAAGGGCAACTGTTTGTTTGAGAATCTGTGTTTGTAACATACTGCTGCCTGAACCAAGAAAACTGACAAAAATGTCAAAAAATAACAGCTATTTGCTGTTATTTTTTGACAAAAAATCGCAAAAATTAAAATTTTGGCTATTTTGGTGCATAAACTAGCTCTAACCAATCTTATCGAACTAAATAGTCAAGAAATTAGATATTAATAGCTCTACTAAAATTTCCTAACACAAAAACATGTACAAATGTCTAAATTTTGGGTTACAATGATTAAAAATGGTTGTAGAATATTTGAAAAAATAGACAAAATATAAAAAAATAGTGCTAATTTTATAAAACTCTTAGGTTTGCATGTTGTAAAAGACTGTGAGATAAGATCATGTATTATTTCTGATGATGAAGTTGACTGAAAATCTTACAAAAGTGGCAAAGAGTCATCATTATCAGTATTTGAGTTAGTTGAAGAGCCCTGTATTGTGGTTGTTCTATGTTTGTATCGCATCACAAACCACAGGAAATGGTCGAGATTAACAGTTTCTAGTAAATGATCGTTTGCCTTGTATTCAGAGACTTGGAAATCTTGACTTATTGTACCTCGTTCATGTCTTGGTCCAATCGAGATAATTTCTTGGCAAGGAAGAACGCTTTGTAACTTGCCAAGCCGGAGGGTTGACTCTGGAGCTTCACTGATCTTATTAGTATGCTGTTGTGTTGGTGCAGAGCTTAATGGAGCATTTTGGAATAAAACTAGCACCGTATCGTGTCGAACCAATTCCAGACAAGGTATTTTCCAAGGTGTCAAAATTATCCATTGCTGCTTGAATTGGATGGTTTTGATCAAATACTGGAGGAACTGGAACTCTATGTGAACCACATAAATATATTGTACGTTTTGCTAGTGCAAAATTTATTTTGCGAACTTCTTGATATCCTACACAAATGCTCCGTTTGTTTGCAATTTCAATAAGATCTTTAGATTGTGACAGGTAATGTATAGTTTGAGCAAATCCGACATGTAATGGGGTGGGCTCCAAACCATTATGAAGGATGTAAAACAACATCTGGAAGATAGTGTCACACTTCAGCATTAACTGATTGTTGCTATCTGATACATTCCGGGTGGAAAACAAATGCTGAAGAAATTCCATCCATATTGGAGGACGTTCATTTTGGAAGCGTTTTAAGGCTAGATCAAGATCGTTTGGATCACAATAGCTAGAGCGTAAACCAAAACTAAGTTTTTAACTCTTTCCTTAGGTCCTTAGCAACGTTTTCGACAGATGATTTCCGCAAAGTTTCAACAATTCTTGCACTCTCAATCTGGACAGAATAAACCATCTGGGATTTTCGTTTGTTGCTAGGATATGTAAAATAAATGGTGTCCTTAAATTTGTCTATAAGCAGGCTCTTAACCAAATAGTTACTGATAGATTCATCCTGGTTCAGCTTTTTATTGATCTCTTGTCTCAAGTAGGTGACGCTGTATCCACAGCTTGTGAAGTCTATTTTTGAGACTACATCATTAAACGCTTCTTGAACCATGTCAGTAGAACCCATAACTTCATTTTCTTGCTGTCTGTTTTCCAAAATAGTCTCTATTCTGCGATCATAGGCTGCAAAATGCTTCTTTATACAATTATTATGATAGAATACATCTGCAGCGAATACATCTTTGTATTCGTTCAACATCGCTACTCTGGTAAAAACATCGTCTTGGAACAAGTGAGCATAACTCAATAGCTTTTGGGCACGACCTGGAGTACATATCCGAAACAAATCATGGTCAATGTTTCCACCTTTCAATTTGACTCGAGCTGAACCACAAAATACACACATTTTCATATCCTTGATATGCTGTGTTTTAATCCTTTTGCTTGAACTATTTTCTGGAGGAGTTAATGCTTCCCCTAAGGAGGAATCGGAAGGTTCAGATTCAGCATTTTTAGACTTCTGGCTACGTTCAACGAACTTTTTATATGTTGCATAGCACGAAGTGCTGTAATACTGGATATAAGGAGTCTGACTCTCAGTAAGAGCTTTCAAACGCTTGCTTCTGTCATCATTTGGGTACGCAGAAGCCAACTGAAGCAAATTTTTTATTCCATGTTCTCCGCTGCTCAAATATTTCTCTCCACTTGGGCTTTTGTTCTTCTGGCACAAGATACATTTACCAAGGTTTGAGCTATGCTTCTTTTCTGGCACAAGTTGACATACATCCTGAAAAAATAAAATATACTAAGACTTTTTGCAATTGCAATTATAATAAACTGGTTCTATTCTATACATATAAAAATTCATTTGTAACACATTGATCTTTATATTTATGTTTTAAATATTCAATTCGATTATTACTTACCATGATCTATCATCTGTTGAATCACATAATGAATACAGGGATCCTCAATTTGTAGCTACTACCAATACTAAACCTGAAACACAATAAATATGACTTAGTTACTCTAAAGAAATCAAATAGATCGATTCTATAAGAAGTTCAAGCATTTTACAACAAGCAAGCCTAAGAATAACATAAAATTATTACTATTTTTTTATATTTTGGCTATTTTTTCAAGTATTTTACAACCATTTTTATCGATTTATACCCGAAATTTAGACATTTGTGCATACTTTGTTTTAATAAATTCTTGCAGAGCTATTAATATCTAATTTCTTGACTAGTTAGTTCGATATGATTGGTTAGAGCTAGTTTATGCACCAAAATAGCCAAAAATTTCATTTTTGCGATTTTTTGACAATATTTACTTAATTTTTTACTATTTTTGCTGTTATTTTTTGACATTTTTGTCAGTTTTCTTGGTTCAGGCAGCAGTATGTTACAAAAACAGATTCTCAAACAAAAAAATTGCCCTTAAAAAATTTTCAAATAAAAAATATGACAAAAATACGAAAAACTGATAAAATTTTGCCATTTTGACCACTTTCGCACCAATTTGGTGCGATGGCATAGAAAAATTCGGATTCTGCGCCCCAAAATTAGTCTAGATCAGTCGTTAAAACCTCTGCACCCAGAAATTTATACAACTCTGGGCCAGATCCTAGACTAATGGTAGGACAACTCATACCCTTCGCACAACAACATCATACAAAACTGATCTGCTACGTTCGGACTGAAAGACATGTGAACGGCGCATAGAAAATGACGTCATCACTATTTCCCTGTACAAATAGCACAAAATTATACTCGTCGGACCAAAAATGAGTGTATTTATATATATTATTAGTATCATAATTTTCACCATTAATATGCATTTGCACAAAAAATGAGTGACAAGTTTGAATAAAGCGACTAAAACTACCTCATAAAAAGTTATTTTGATTTACAGGTCCAGCCCATGTCATTTAAAACATATTGACCCGGGACATTAATACCAAAATATCCCACAAGATACATTATCCATGCCTTCCCTGTATAGGTTAGGTTACGCTATATTAGGTTAGGTTAGGTTTGATTAATTTAAATGAAGAGGGGTATCAATCAAATTAGCTAGAGAGCTCACCAACCTTCTACTATCTATTCGTGTTGTTGGCTTGAGGAAAATTGCGTCCCCTAAACCATGTTTAACGAAAAAAAAAAATTTTAAACGGAAAAACATAGGCCTACCCATTCCTGTGTGATTCTCTCCATACCCACGTAAATGAAACAGAGTTGTGTATAACAGTATACCCTTCAAAAAGGGATCTTGCACAATACCCGTGAAGAGGAACGTTATTAACTGAATTTTAAATAAGGTGTACATCTTCTATCGGACAAAATAGTACCCGGTTAGGGTGACAATGGGTGGGATTGAACTTGATTAGGTTAGTTAAATTATAACCCTGCTTCTAAATTAAAGTGGGTTGGAAATGTTTGTACGAAAGCTTACGATAGTTAACCATGACTTTTTGTTAATATTTCATGGAAATAAACAAAAGATATGGATCAATGGAAGGTATCTGATGTTGCAGAAATTCTGAGTCCTTGATCCAGTTTGTGTAGAGTAAGACTGAGGTGATGTAAATGTACTCGTGATTTATATTGTCTTGGAGAGGAAACACAAATTTGTAGTGCGTCTTACTCCTGATTAATAACGCACCCAGATCTATAAAACGCCGAAGTGACTGCAATACACACTAACGACACAAGAAAGGAAATAGTTATGAATTTGTCTTCTTTACACGGTGATGAACCACATACAGAAGCCTCGTTAGTACGTTGACCCTATATATTCTTGGCAATGATGCTGCGAGCTGCTCGTACCTTGAATGAGTGTATGGCCGCAGCGATGCTTTATATAGAAGTAGAACCTGTGCTTTCTTATTTATAACTTAATCTATTAACATTTGTCAAAAGCTGAGAAATATAAAGGGTGTCCCAGAAGACTGGACTCATAGGGAAAATAAACATTATATTTTTAAAGTGAAACAAACACATTTCTAATGTTAATTTTAGTATTTCAGGAAAGAAAATACCATGATGGCTCAGTATACCAATCAAAAGAAGGTGGAAATGGTACTGCTATATGTTTCCAGATAAAGCCAGAGAGAGGCATGTTCGTGAAATAACGGACATGCCTCCCTGGGGCTTTTTCCAGAAACATGTAGCAATACCAGTTCCACCTTCTCTTGATTGGTATACTGAGCTATCAGGGCATTTTCTTTCGTGAAATACGTAAAACTGACATTAGAAATGTGTTTCACTTCAAAAATATAATGTCTATTTTTCCTGAGTCCAGACTTCTGGGACACCCTATACATATATACATAGAGCAAAGCAGGAGAAACGATAATTCATACACTGCTTTCACTACTGTACCCAGCAAGAAATGGAACGTTCAGACTTTCAAAACTTTTATTCAGAAATAGGATATAACTTGGATAAAGTTTTACAATATTTTAGAATATTTTTCTTTACAATTCAAATACGTGATATGACATTACTATTTTCACAGAATTCAACTCTGAATATGCCGTTGAAAGCATGGAAGCTTTTGAAGCAAAACCAATAGGATTCAGTTTCTTTATTACATAAGAGAAGTGAAGATGTTAAATAATAAACTACTACTACTACTACTACTACTAATAATAATAATAATAATAATAATAATAATAATAATCAAAAGGTAAAAACTTTGATTATTTTACACAATTTTAAATAAAATGATCGACTCCATTATTTAGTAGAAAATAAGTGATCAAAGTGGCGAAAGAGTAGAAACATTAAGGGGAGTTATAGTAGCAGCAGTGAATTTTTACATCCGTAGGCAGTAATGAAGTACTTCTTTATAGTGTGTTGCGAAATACATTTAATGATGAAGCCTGTCTAATATTTATGATAACTGCATTCCTTATATCTGCTCCTTTGATAGAGTGTATTTCCTGCAGTTTCCATCGTATAATTTGGTTTGTGTATAAAATCTATGGGGAGTCTAGTGTTATAATTATGATAAATTTGATAGGGGGCGTGATTGTTCTTTGAATAGGTGATGTATGTGGATTTTTAGTGATAACTTTAGGCATATTGACGGTAACATTGAATTCGTATAAGTCATTTAGTTTTAAAATATTTAACTATTTAAACAGTGGGGAAGTGTGACGTTTAGTAAACGCCAAAAACGTTTTACTGACGTTTTAGAATTGACGACGTTTATAAACGTCACAATTCTTGTTGGGTATATATGGTGTCGTGCGACTTATTAAAATTGGAAGACAATTCGGGTCAACTAAATCTATCACTCTTTAGAGAAAGTTTCATGGTTACAACAAGTATATACTCTATGTTAAATATATAAGTCCCCAATCCAACCATGGAGGTGATTCCGTATTAACCATATTTTCTTTTTATGGTAGGCGCAGTTATTACTGTTTTTGTTGTTGCTGTTTGATTGGGTTGTGAAACATCCTTCGCAACATCTAAGGTCATATAACGGAGGGGACCTAAAGCTTTACGTGAGATCCGAACCACGGGTCGCTACATAAACTGGAGAGGACGTTCTCCCATCCAACTACAACCCAGACCGAATGTCGCTCAACTTCACTGATCGACAGGTAGCGGTTTTATGACATTGGTAACGACGTAACTCGAATTAAGTCTGGAAATGGCTGACGTACTATTGCTAAATTTAGTAATGTAAAAACATTATCGATAATTTCAATTTTCCTTCGTAAAATATTTTTGCCGTTTCAAAAATTAAATTGCGAAGTAATTTTTCTTTTATCATTCCTTCAATCATGTTTGTGGACCATAACGCGACGTCATATCGAAACATATTCAGAAGTTAATCAGAAGTCAAGAATTATGTAGTTTCGAGTCGTCCTCCGCGTCCAGATTATGTAGCGACCCATGGTTCGAATCTCACGTAAAGTTGTAGGTCCCCTCCGTTTTATATGACCTTAGATATTGCGAAGTAGGTTAAACAATTCAGTCAGTCAATCAATCGACGTGTGTAGTCTTGAACAAGTTTTAAAAGCGGGAAAACGTTCAAAGCTGCGTTTGGACTTAATAAAGGGTTTTGAACTGTATGTACAGTACTTGTATATTAACATATGTTAATATACAAGTACTGTATATTAACATATGTTAACATAAGCGTTACACGAATCATAAACTTTGTAAATTTTATTTAACTCTATATTGTATTTTCACATTTGTTTCTTAGTGTTAATTATTATTCAAACGGTATAACACCCCGGAATCCTTGGCGCTATTCATTAACGCGTAATATTCAACGCTAATTCGGCGCTAAATGCTCTCAGTGCTTGTAGATTTGCACAGAGCATTAACATGCTCTTCAAAATGAAGACACTGTTAAAAATAACAGTGTTTTTACACACACACACACACACACACACACACACACACACACACACACAAACACTCTCATTATCGTCTCCCTTCTAATTATCTGTACCCACAATTACACCCCCTTTCCTCAATCCCTATAACGAAAAATACCCACTCAAAAACATTTAAAATACCCACCAAAACCGCTAAATTAATATGCTGAACATTCTCAATTAATAAACCAAAAAGAGTCGCTGGTTGGTTAATTTCAAACTCATTACACGGACACGTACGGACGGTACGGATCTTTACACGTACGTTAAATACCGCATATATACTGTACAATATATATATATATATATATATATATATATATATATATATATATATAATATATATATATATACACCGTATATATCGTACGCGCGAAAGGCAACTAATTTCGTGTTATTAAATTTCTACGAAAAACAAGAGATAGGAAAGGATCTTAATATTACCTGTTGAGGTCAAATTACCTTTGTGCCCCACCAGACATTATGACTTCAGAGATTATTAATACCCTGTAATAAGGTATAAATGCATTATGCAGAAATTTTTATATGTGTGTGTGTGTGTGTGTGTGTGTTCTTTTAATAACCCCATACCAACAACATACCCATGGTCGTTGCTGGGTATGTTGTTGATATGAAGTTATATATGTTATACATGTCTGCATACGAACAACCATGAGTGTATATGAGTATTCGTCACAAGATCGAAAGCGGCATATACTCTCATTCGTTTGAAGATGTCAGTCTGGGTATCTGGGTATCGTGAAATATTAATTTAAAATTCACCTTTTCACATCCAAATTTCACCTTTCATACCCAACCTAATTAATGAGATCCTCCGGTGTATTATGATGCTGCTAAAGTTCGCGCCGTGGGACAGTTAAGAAACAGGTAGAATAAATAAGCGATACCCATATACCCAGTCTCGTAAGAATCATGATTGGGTCATCCGATGTATAAATTCATGAATGGAAGAGACCATATTGGAAAGATACAGGTCTTTCTTATGTAAGAAGACGTTTGAAGGATAACGGAATTAATTATGTTGGTATATGCTCTCTCTCTCTCTCTCTCTCTCTCTCATACATATATATATTATATATAATATATTATATAATATATATATATATATATACAGGGTGTCCCATAAGTCCGGTCTCATAAGGAAATTTATTTTAAATTAAATTCACAAAAGTAATACATTAGAACTAAAAGAAATGTTCAAATTGATGTCTTGTTTTGGGACCTTTTTTTTTTGTTGCAGGTAGAATAACACGCAATGGCTAATATAGAAGTGAGTTACACTCCTGAGGAAAAGGTCTCCGGATCACGAGCTTTATAATACTCTGGACAAATCATAGAGCGAAAATTAACTTTAATTATATTATGGGATACTTCAACTATGGCAGGATAGACTAGGAATATATAAAGGAGGAGATCGATCCGAGGCTAAAAACTATAGGCCAGTGTCGCTTACATCTCATCTCACTAAAATATTTGAAAAAATAGTTAGAGAAAAAATCTATGACTTTTTGACCATGGAATCATAATACATAAACTAAAATATATGGGAATAATAGGAAAAGTAGGAAAATGGATATATAATTTCCTTACTGAGCGGAGGCAAGTCATTATAGTTTAAGGAATATCCATCAGAATCTGAGGTCCTTAGCTCAGTACCACAAGGAACAGTATTAGCTCCATTACTCTTCATAATCATGCTAACTGACATATAATAGATGAGGACGTTACTAGAAACAGCACAGTAACATCCTTTGCCGATGACACAAAGATCAGTAGAAAAATAAGAAACCCAGAAGATATAGGATCTCTACAAACAGACATGAAAAGAATCTACAAGTGGTCCGAAGACAGCATATGAAATTTAACACTGAGAAATTTCAACTGTTAAAGTACGGAAAAAGGGAGGACCTAAAATCCATGGAATACTATACCCCAAATAGAGAGGAAATTCTAAAGCAAAAGATTTAGGAGTTGTAATGACTGATGATGCGAAATTTGAAACACAAAATAAGATAGCAGTAAACAGAGCAAAGAGAATAACTGGGCAGATATTGAGAACCTTTAAACGAAGGGATAGGAGTATAATGATTCCTCTATTGAAAACACTGATCATACCCAAGTTGGAATACTGCTCGGTCCTAACATCCCAATATAAAAAACAGGGCTGTGGAGTCGGAGTCGTGGAGTCGGTCAATTTTGAGTGGAGTCGGAGTTGGAAGTGCATAGTTGGATGGAGTCGGAGTCGGGGAGTCGGTGCAAATCCTTCAACTATAACCATAGCAGCCTAGGCCTAGGCCTAGCTCAATTTTATGAATAAAATAGATTTAACCTAATGTTTTAATATATAATATAATATATAAATAATATATAATATATAAATATAAATAATATATAATATATAAATATAAATAATATATAAATATAGTTGCTTATAATTAATAAGGATTATAATTAATAAGGAAATTTAAAAAATTTGTACTAGCAACCCTAAATCTTTTTCACATTTTTAGATTTCAATTTGATAAGTAATGATAACAGCGTAATGTCACATCAAAAGTATATAAATCTGCTGTTTCTGAATATTTTTCACTCACTGCTGATGGAAAATATTACTATATCAGTGCCAAAAGGGCACTGATGATCAGGAAAAAATTATGTGATGCCAAAATTAGTGCCTTCTCAGGTGAAGGATCTAATGCTCCAACAAGAGCAGGAAATCTAAAACGCCACCTTCAACGGCATCATCGAAAGGATTACAAAATTGTGAATGAAAAGGATGATGAAAGAAAGAAGAAGGCTGATGACAATTCAAGCACAAGTTCTCGTCAAACTACTGTCACAAAATATTTTATGAGGGAAAAAGTCACAGTGACCATGACAGCAGACAAATTTAAAGCATGCATACTTGAAATAGTTGTAAAGAATTCTCTCCCTCTAACATTTTTTTCAACCCCGGCTTTTGCTAATCTGAATGGGGAAATGGCAAATATCTGAGTCGGAGTCGTAATTATACAAGTCAGATTTCTGGAGTCGGAGTCGGAAAGTTAAAATTTTTGGAGTCGGAGTCGGAATTGGAGTCGGAATTGGAGTCGGCAAATTTTATCACAGACTCCACAGCCCTGATAAAAAAGGACATATTAGTCAGCTAGAAGGGATTCAGAGAAGCTTCACAGCCAAGATCAATGGGTGCAAAGAACTAAATTACTGGGAAAGGTTACGTGAATTAAACTATATTCACTAGAAAGAGGAACTGAGATACACCGTTATTTACACTTGGAAAATAATGGAGAAACTAGCCACTAATCTTACTCTGAACCCCATAACCCCCAAACAACAGTGGAAAGTAGAAAAGGAAGAATGTGTCGTGTTCCCAAATTAAAGGTTAGACAGGGAATATCCAAACCTGAGGTAAAACAGTTTTGTTGTGAGAGGACCAAGACTGTTTAACCAGCTACCCAAGGAACTAAGGAGCACGAGTGGTGTTGTGGTGGACATCTTCAAAAGATTAGAGGCCTGGCTCAGAACAATCCCAGATGAGCCGGGGGTACCTGGCTATGTGAGGTGGAGAGTATAAGAAACCAACTCCCTACTTCACCAGGCCAACCCGAGAGGAGGGGCGACAAGCTTGACCTTCGTGAAATGAGGAGTCATCGCACCGGACATTTGAGGTTGAAAGGTTGAATCTAAATCTGTCGATGTCGAGGGTAACAGTTTCGTAGACGATCCCTTTCTGACCCATTAGCGGAGGGAACCCACAACAGGGAACAATATATTCGACTTTATATTAACTAACGAAGACAACCTGGTCTTCGATTTGGCTTTCCTTAGAAAAGCGTCGGTTCAGAGTCGAACTGAATCAAGTTTTTAAACTTCGAAAAGGATCGACAACGTCGACTATTCTAAACTTTTTACACTAAACACAAACCCGACTCGAAGTAACGGTTGCAAACTTGAACCCAAACGATTCAATACCAATATTTGCGGTAATTTCTTCATGTACAAAATAGACAATCAGTGGAATAGAGTTCCTCCTGGAGTCGTTTGCAGCTCTTCCATGAATGCGTTCAAAAGCAATCTTGATCTAGTATTACACGATCTCGTCGAGTAGATCGACGTTCCAATGTGTGAATGATGTTCGTGCGTGTATTTCCAGTCCACAACTCTCCTATAAAATTTCTCCTGCTGTTTTCTTCTTTAATTTCCAAAGCTGTGGAAGGGAACCTTCTTGCTCTTCTGTGTTAATTCTTCTCTCTGTGAGAGGCCTGTTTCTAAGTGAAAATTACGGGTGCCACTTCGAGTTGATTGTAAAGCAGCTGTTCTGAGGTCCCTCATTTCCTTGTAACTCCTTGTAACTCTCTCTCGTGTCTATAAGTGTCTTATTCTATCTTCAAACACCCAAACCACATTACATTACATTATTACATCTCACATAAAATTCAATTATGATAATTTACTCCGATTTTCTTTCCTTTTTTTTAATATAAATTTAAAATAGTTTGCCCGAACGAATGAAAATTTTGTAATACATTTGGCTGCAAAATTCATGACAGACAGTCTATAATTGGACAGATGAAACAGTGTTACCTGTCACGCGATATTCGAGTAACTTATGTTGTATTGTAGTACAGTAAAGTACCCATATATTTTGTGTGTGTGTGTATATATATATATATATATATATATATTAGGGTGTTTCACCCTTACAAGGGTTGAATTTTTTTTTTTTTGTTGAAAGTCTCGCCCTCTCAAAATATTCGATTAGTTGTGTAAACTGATGTTGTGGAATTTTGTGAAGTTTAATGAACATCTTAAGGTGCCTCATGCCTTGTAAAGTTTGGCTTGCTTGGGTAAAATCTATAAATAACAACTACATTCATAACAAGACGATTATTTTAAAATCTGACAAACTTGAGAAATTAATAACTATTTATTTTCAGCATTATATGCCGTTATTTAGTTATTTTATATTCAAATTCATTATTTATAAATGTAATATTAGGTACGTAAAGCTTAAGGAATGTTCTCGAAAATTTTTTTTTTTTTTTTATTTAATTGAGCACAAAATTATTTTATAGTATTGTTGGAATTGTGTTTTGCTCTTTAACTTGTCACTAGTTGACCCACCAACACTGTACATTTCTTAAGTTAATAAAAATAAACTAAATAGAAACAGTTATGAAACAGTAACAGTATGTTGATAACTTTCATATAATTCTTTTGTTTCAGATTCATGGCAGCTAGGCAAAAAAGACAAGAAATTTTTCTTATAGGGAGCAGTCTCGCTCACAGTATCAGGGGATCTAAGTTACCATGTATTGGAGATGTCCTGAAGCGATTTTATTACTTCCATCGGGAAGAGAATTACACAATTAAAGAAGCAGCCAACAAAACTTTTCATGAAATATTGCTATTCTGGAACAAAGCCAGAATCTCAACTAGACCCAAACAACATGTTATTACAAAAATTGAAGGTTTGTATGTCACATGGAAGCAGCTACAAAAGAATAAAACTAGAAGTTCTACTACAGAAAACAAGAAGAGAGAAGATTTTATCAGCACTTTCCCAAATCTATTTGATATAGCTCACGCTGATGCAGCAAAACTGATCCAGAACCCCGAGGACCTTCAGTTCTTGCAAGCTCAAAGAGAGCCTGGACGACGGGGAACTATGGCTGGAATAGACAAGGTAACAATGGAGAAGGAAAGGCGACGTTTTGAAAGAGTAGCAAATGAAGAAAAGAGAAAACAAAGATGCAAGAAAGAAATAGCAAGCACATCAAAAACTGTGGATTCGACTAAAACCAGTGATTCTACTAAAATCAGATACAGAGAGTTCCTCCTCTTCTCATGATTCTGATTACTTGCCAACTGTTGGAGGTACAACTGGGGGAACTTCAATTGCAAAAAAACAAAAGTCCATCATGACTCCAGACCTCTGCGCCACTCTAGACAGAATTTTCATGAGTGATAGGGAGGCTGTTCATCTCCTAACGTCACTAATAAGGAGTCAAGTGATTCAGCGTCCTGAGATTTCCGTCAGCCATTCAACGGTATACAGAGCCAGAAAGAAGCACCGCCTAGAAGCTGCAATACAGCATGAAAAGAAAATTAAAGAATCCTTGGTCAATAAGGTGCTTGTTGTTCACTGGGATGGAAAAATTATGCTTGATTTGACTGGTAAAGAAAAGGTAGATAGACTGCCAATTATTGTATCTGGTGATGGTGTCGAAGAAATACTTGCCATTCCAAAAATTTCATCTGGAACTGGTGTTGCTCAAGCTGATGCGGTGGTTTCTACATTACGAAATTTCAATCTTCAAGACTCGGTGAATGCCATGAGCTTTGATACAACACCGTCAAATACGGGTGGACGTGGTGGTGCATGCATCCTTATCGAAAATAAACTTGGAAGGGAGTTGTTGAATCTTGCATGTCGTCACCATATATTCGAACTTCAAGTTGAAAAGGCCTACACTTTCTTGATGGGATTATCTACAGGACCAGAAATCCTGTTGTTTAAGAGATTTAAGGAAAGCTGGAAATCCCTTGATCTCTCATTTTTCACACCCCTTCAAGGGGAGCTGGAAGATGCAAATGTCACTCAGTTGATTTCTTTTGCTACAACAATACTTAAAGATGAGCAACCAAGAGAAGATTACCGGGAACTGCTGGAGCTGTGGATTATAGTTCTAGGTGAAACTCCGCCAAGAGGTATTAAATTCAAAAGGCCTGGAGCCATACACAGCAACATGGATGTCAAAGCTCATTTATGCCATCAAACTATTTCTTTGCCCACATCAAATGAATATAACTGCCAGAGAAATAAGAGGAATCACGAGGTTTGTGATTTTTGTTGTCCGTGTGTATCTGGTAGCCTGGTTCACTGCTCCATTGGGAATCTCCTCTCCTCTAGATCTAGCATATATGGCAAGGCTCAATGAATTCCATGATCGTGAGCTTGCGGAAGCAGTTCTCAATGTTTTCAAAAGACACTTGTGGTACTTAGGAGAAGAGTTGGTTGCTTTCAGCTTCTTTGACGATGAGGTGGACATTCGCGAAAAAAAGGAAATGGTAATTGCATTGGAAAATCGTGAAAAAGGTAGGCGTCTTAAGGCATCTAGTGATGGAACATGGAAACCCTTACATCATTACGTTACAACAGCAACAAAGAAGTTCTTCAACAAACTGAACCTTGATCTAACCTTTCTGAAGAACGATCCAGCTTTATGGGAAGAGGATGAAAATTACAAAGTAGCAAAAAAAATTGTTGGTTCTTTACAAGTCGTGAACGATACAGCGGAGAGCTGTAGCTCTCGGTGAGCTCTCCTCGGGGAAATTGACAAAAGATGAGAAGCAGTACCAATGTCTCATCCAATGTGTGAAGCAACACCGGAAATTGTTTCCAAACGTCAAGAAGTCAACTGTACTGTGATAGTCATTACATTTGAGAAATACCGCTATCTGAAATATCTTAATAAAACAAAAACAGTAATTTTAACATTCATGAATAATACTATCTTGGAAAAAACTTTGGCTCTCTTGAGGCACCTTTTATTTTTGTTGTATTGTAATGAAAGTTTATAATTTTTAGTTTTGTATGAAATGGAATAATTTTAAATGATGAGAGAATAAATTTTTAAAATTTCATTTTTTTGAAACACCCTAATATATATATATATATATATATATATATAATATATTTTTGAAGTAGGGTATTTTTCTTTCGATTCCTTGGTTTTAAACCTCAAAAACTGACCCCAAACCACAACCATCCTCGATCGTAAAAATATATAAAAACATGTTCGGTTATACAACCATAAATAGTGGGTTCTGAAGATTTACTGTGTATCAATGAAGGTCCAGTTAACCCTTATATATATATATATATATATATATATATATATATATTATATATATATATACATACGGTTGCAAAAAGTTGTCGTCTTTCTGTGAATGAAAGTTGGAGATGTAACAATTTCATAAATTTAAATTCTCCAACACCACCTGGTTACCATGGCAACCAATCTATAGGCTTCAAAGTAAACCTTTTATTTCGAAGTATATTAAAAAACAACGCATACATTTTGACAGTTTAAGTTTAAAAATACCGAGTGCTTAAAATACTACTACTACTACTACTACTACTAATAATAATAATAATCTATACTGTATTCTTAAAATATACTTTCAAATACAGTAAGTCGTGTCTTTCAAAACTTACGTTTTGGTTGCCATGGTAAGTGTGTGACACTTTTTGTCGAGAACTTAAATCTAGTTAACTGCTGGGTCTCTGATCTGTTTTTTACTCACGAAACTTGGACACAATATATATATATATATATATATATATATATATATATATATATATATATATATATATATATATATAGAGTTTATTTCCAAAACGCGATATATCCATTTCTCAGATTTTGAGAAAAAAACAGCATTTTATGTATTGTATATAAACCGCGTATTGGAAAAAAAATGAAAGACTTAGTAGCTAAAGTAATGGGAGAA
>JAJOZX010003355.1:155000-240000 GCA_023014485.1 Bathynomus jamesi | reverse complement strand
AATAATTTTTCTTTTTCCTTGTGGGTTTGCATCATATATATATATATATATATATATAAACAGAAACAATGTACGTATTAAAGCATACATACCAAAATCAATAAGAATGAATACTGTATATATACATAAAACTCTGCCACCTGACCGTCTTAAGGTCGAGTGAGTAACATGGCGGCTCAGAAATTTTGAATCTTCAATGACAATGGTTTGAATCCCACCGAAGTAAGATAAATTTAGCTTGGCAGCTAGGAGATTGTGTGTAGCTAGCTACCTGGTGGCTTTCCCTCACTCCAACCAACTGTTTTGATCTGTTTTGAGCAGGTGTGAGTCGTGAGATCCTGGTTAAAGAATCCGTTCCATCAATCATACTACGGAAACTTTTCCAGGAAACCTTTTAGCTTTCCTGATTTCATGTTTAAAAAGTTTTCTTAGCTTCATAATATGAGCCCCAGAGACCTCTTGTTTTAATTCTTTTGGCCATCTTTAGCTTCTTCCTGACTTCTTTCTTCAGAAGACTGAGGTCAGAGTTCCACCAATGATTTACAATATTTTTTTTTAATGGGCAAGCATTTTGATAGGCACGCATGACTGAGTTTATCAGCCCCATCTATCAGGTGGTCTGTCTTCCGTAGAGTCCACAAACCGATTCGAGTTAGAACAACTTATCCCTCAAGTCGGGTAACATACATGTTCCAGTTTGTTCGTCTCACATCCATCTGTAGTCCTTCCACAGGATAGAACTGTCCAGCGAAGAAGACTATAAAAGAATAATCAAATCGAGAGCGATGGTCACTTACGTGTCACCCCTCAATGTGACTACTAGATTCTAAGGTGGTCAAATCCAGGCTTTGATCTTTGTCAGCAGTCACAAATGTTTGTTTATATCCTTTGTTACAGAGGATCATGTAATTTACCACCATATTCTCTAGGAGCGACTCTCCCCTGGATCGTATGGTGAGCATAAGCATCACACACAGTGATCAACTGTAAATTCTCCCTCCTTCAGTAACTGGCTAATCAAGAACCAAAGGATGGGGAGGGAGCTGGTTATCATATTTCGCAAAGAGAGATACAAAACTTACTTTAGTGAAGTTCTACTCAGGAGAAATTGAGAAAGTGGGGTTAAGAGTGTGATATTTAACTAATTTTCTTTGTTTCCCATTTTCACAAAGAAAATCTACATCTACATTCTACAGACAACAAGGGGACCACCACCACCACCCCATCCCGGGTGCCCCTCCTCCCAATGTGGACGTTCAGAAGTGGGACCTGCAGGGAGGGCCGTTTCCTCCAATAAGCGAAATAGGCGACTGCCTATGGCCGCGCGACGGTTAAGGTGTGCTCCATCAGCCTTCGCATTTTATGTTTAAAGTTATTTATAATTTAATAATTTATTTATTATATTAATTTATAATTTATTTATATTTTTTATATTTAATATTATTTGAAATTAAAAAAATAAAATCCTTTATTTTCTTTTACAGAATTATTTCAATCTGTTAATTTCATCTGGTAATCTGGTTTACCAGAGTTGACATTATGGCATCTAAAAGAATTTATCCTTCAGGCGCAGAAAAGAGAAGAAAGAAGAACTGTGAGGATGAACAACGTACACATGACAGATGTAAGGCATTTGCAGGTATATAGATACCTCATCCACAGGTAAAATACTACAAAGACAGTTTGTAAATAAATTGCCTTTGCATTAAGTCTCATCTTTCAGCTAGGTATCTATATTAGGGTGGATCGATTTTACATTTTTTCCGATTTCCATATTCTAATAGAGACAAAAACTTGCGCATGCATGAGAAAATAGCCTCTGCAAAATCTTAGCTTAATAGGTAATCATCTTCTGCCCCCGGCAGAGCGATGAAAATCATATTTTAGTAGTCAAAAACGTATTTTTAAACCCTAGCCTAGAGTCATAAAATTTTGCGTGTGTGTTATTTCATGCCTAAGCAACGATATAAATGCTATGGGAAATATATAAATGCATTATTTAAGACAAAGAGCCGATCTGAAAATATGTATATTATACATATTTTCAGATCGGCTCTTTGTCTTAAATAATGCATTTATATATTTCCCATAGCATTTATATCGTTGCTTAGGCATGAAATAACACACACGCAAAATTTTATGACTCTAGGCTAGGGTTTAAAAATACGTTTTTGACTACTAAAATATGATTTTCATCGCTCTGCCGGGGGCAGAAGATGATTACCTATTAAGCTAAGATTTTGCAGAGGCTATTTTCTCATGCATACGCAAGTTTTTGTCTCTATTAGAATATGGAAATCGAAAAAAATGTAAAATCGATCCACCCTAATCTATATACAGGAAAATTGGAATCAGCTAAAATACGAGATAGTTTGATAATAGCTATACTAGCTAATAGCCAACTATATTTTAGCCAATTATGACTTATGATGTAATAGCCAATTAAGACTTATTATTTTAAGATTATGCATTTATAACTTATGACAGTGGTATGTGTATTGTGTAATGCATAGGTACATGTTTGGGTATACAAGTATGTATATACAGATGGTCATAATTATGTGCATATTTACATACATATGTGTTTATGTGCATGAGAGTATATGCTGATACAAGCATGAATGTGTGTATGTTTGGGTGTGTGTTTGTATGTATATATGTATATATATGTTACCGTCACATAACAAACGGCAATAGAGCTTCTCTCTTTCATTCAGAAAAAGCAGCTGAAGGAACTGTTCTCAAATCTTTGGATTGCACTTCGGATCGCTTGTACCGCTACCTGTGACAGTGGCTTCAGCAGAGAGAAGCTTTTCCAAGCTGAAGCTCATTAAGAACTACCTAAGGTCGTCAATGGGACAGGATCGCCTCAGTGGACTGGCCATAACAAGTATTAATCATAAGGTTGGCCGGCAATTGTCGTATGACGAGATCATCGATGATTTCGCTTCAAAAAAGTGTAGGAGGCAAAATTTCTGAAGGATACGACAGGGATTGAATTCGAAACAATCTTTGTATTTATTGAGCGAAATATTTTAAAAAATGTAAAAATATTTTTGTTCAAAGTGTGCGGTATTAATTATGTTTAAAAATTACAACAAAAGAAACACTAACTTTCAATGAAAATTTTCATTTTGGCAATGCAAATTTGGCTTATTGTGTGCAATGCTAGTTATAGGCATATTCTTTAAAATAAGTGAAAAACTCTCTCTCTCTCTCTCTCTCCCGCTGGCTAATGGCGAAAGTGCGCGCGGCGCTGGATATCGGTGGGGAAGTAGGTAGGTGGATTGAAAACTGGCTGAAGAATAGGCGACAGAGGGTTGTAATTAAAGGGGTTAGTTCGGGTTGAGCCTCGGTCACTAGTGGGGTTCCTCAGGGTTCCGTTTTGGGGCCACTGTTGTTTATAATGTTACGGCATGCGGGAGGTGCCCCCTTGGGGCATTGGTTTCTGCGAGTATGTAGAAGAATTACGGCATTTGGAAGAGTGAGGCCCATGGTGTAATGGTATCGCATCTGACCGGCAATCGGAAGATCCCGGGTTCGATTCCCGGGTGGTTACCTCATTTTTTCATTTGTTTCGTTCTCTCTCTCTCTCGTCTTGCGCGGAATATCTCCTATACAAGCGTCGTTCTTTACGTTATTTATACTGCGTGTTCTTTGCAGTTAAATATATGATGCACACAGACCGTGCATGGAACAAGGAACTCTTCTGGGATAATTAAATCCACTATAGTCCGAATAAGTAATGGTAAATGACAAATACCATAGTTTTCCTTTTTCATGATGCAAGCCCGACGTGGGCAACGGGTCTCTCGCAAAGAGGTCCCATAAATATAGCTTCCCTCACCAGCTATCTGCAAAGCAGACAGGATCCAGCTTTGGGACATGGATCTAGGGTTTAAAGCAGCCTAGCCCCACTACATTTAGAACCTCAATATAAGTAAAAGACTCGTTGCATTCACGTCGGATTGAATAAATCAAAGAAAAAGGGGTAACTATTATATTTTTAGCCAAAACCAAAACTTAAACCTCAACTGGCAGAATTGAGTTGCCCACGTCGGGCTTGCATCATGAAAAAGAAAAACTATGGCATTCGTCATTTACCATTACTTATTCGGACTATAGTGGATTTAATTATCCCAGAAGAGTTCCTTGTTCCATACACGGTCTGTGTGTATCATAAAAAACTCAGGGAACCATTCTGAGTTCATTCCCATCATGAAACGGACATGTTATGTGCCTTAAAAAGTGGACGCTCAATTCTGCCAGTTGAGGTTTAAGTTTTGGTTTTGGCTAAAAATATAATAGTTACCCCTTTTTCTTTGATTTATTCAATCCGACGTGAATGCAACGAGTCTTTTACTTATATTGAGGTTCTAAATGTAGTGGGGTTAGGCTGCTTTAAACCCTAGATCCATGTCCCAAAGCTGGATCCTGTCTGCTTTGCAGATAGCTGGTGAGGGAAGCTATATTTATGGGACCTCTTTGCGAGAGACCCGTTGCCCACGTCGGGCTTGCATCATGAAAAAGAAAAACTATGGTATTTGTCATTTACCATTACTTATTCGGACTATAGTGGATTTAATTATCCCAGAAGAGTTCCTTGTTCCATGCACGGTCTGTGTGTATCATAAAAAACTCAGGGAACCATTCTGAGTTCATTCCCATATATATATATATATATATATATATATATATATATATATATATAAATAAAAGACAGATCCAATGTCATAACACCGCTTCCCGGAGATCAGCGAAGTTAAGCGACATTGGGTCTGGGTAGTAGTTGGATGGGAGACCGTCCTCCGCGCCCAGTTTATGTAGCGACCTGTGGTTCGGATCCCACGTAAAGCTGTAGGTCCCCTCCGTTAAATGACCTTAGATGTTGCGAAGGAGGTTAAACAACCCCAATTAAAAAAAAAAAATAAGGTAGATGTTTTGATGCATATCTGGCAAATGATCAGCTAATGGGGTTGGGGGTCCCCCCAAAAAATCTTGTCTATGGTCTCCAAAATGCTAGAAACGGCCCTGCTTGCAGGGGTAAGATCGGGTTAGCCAGACCGGAAGAAAATCGTCTGGGAGTAAATACTCTACAACTCGACTTTATTTCAATCGATTTATTTCATGTTGCCCATATGTAACCTTGGTTTAGCTTCCGCCCGAATTGTTCATTCTGACGAAGGTCAAGCTTGTTGCTCCACCTTACACCTACCGCTTAACGTGGAATCCGAACCACGACCCAGCAAGGGTGGTCAGAAATTACAAAATCTTTGCCAGACTATCTCACGACCTTCCGATCAGCAGCCCAACGTCTTAACCACTAAGCTAACCAGGGTACCCAATTACCTATTAACCAATTTTTATTGTGTGGAAGGATGAACAGATGGGTTACCTGCGAGCCGCCTGCCGTCACCAGGAATGGAACCCGGGACCGATGGATTTGTAGTCAGTGATGCTAACCACTACACCACCGCCCCACCTTTTTTTCTTAGCTAAATAATAGGCCATGGGGCTGAAATGTCTTTTGGGCCGTAAGTTTGAACTTTCTGCGCTTCACATAACCAGATTTTCCCAGTTTGAACCTCCCCTCCTTGTATGAAACCGCTTTTAAACGCCCTTGTATAAACCGATGGTTAACGCAGTTTCGAAAATGGCGTCTGACAGTGATGTGCGTCGTAAACAGAGAGCTGTTATCGAGTTCTTAACCACAGAGAAGGAAACAGTTGGAAATATTCACAAACGTCTACAAAACGTTTACGTAGATGCTGTTGTTAATCGAAGCACAGTTGGACGCTGGTTTAAACGTGAGATCATCGGAAAGAGGGAGAGCCAGCTTCGATGATGAGCCACGCAGCGGTTGCCCAGCATCGGCTGTCACATCTTATGCTGTGCAACGTGCTAACAGCATCATTCGATCAAATCAGCACGTCACATACAAGGAGCTATCACTGGAGCTAGGAATTAGTAAAGGAAATGTGAATACGATAATTCAGCAACTGGGATACTCAAAAGTGCGGAATGGGACGTTTTGGCGCCACCGTTTGGGCGCCGTTTGACGATTGGTTAGGTTAAGTCGTGATATTTTTGTTAAAACTAACGAAAATATCACGACTTAACCTAACCAATCGTCAAGGGCGTACAGTTGACCTAACCGGGCAGTAACGCTTGGTTAGGTTAAGTTGTGATATTTTTGTTAGTTTTAACGAAAATATCATGACTGAACCTAACCAATCGTCAATGGGGCAGATAACGGAAAAGTACCCATATTATATATACACCTTATAATACACTGACTCTTTTGCTCGCACCGCCAAAAAAGTAACGAAGGGTCGCGCTTGCTACATTTATCAAACACATACAAATATCCATTATGCGAAAACTTTTGTTTCCCTTTCTTACTTGATATATTTTCAGACATTTATGCTATTAAGAGCAACAACACAACTTATCTGAAAAGACAGACAGTACTTCAGGTTAATAACCAAGTATTACTACTTAATACTTAATACTAATTAACGGCGGCGCCAAACCGGCTCCGCGCCCAAACGGTTGCGCCAAAACGTCCAGCTCCAAAATGTCGGCACCAAAACGTCCTAGATGGTCAAAAGTGTGTTCACGGTTTGTTCCTCGCGAACTGACTGAAGATCACAAAGCCCAAAGGAAAGAAATTGCTTCTGAGTCGTTGGTTCGATACGAGACAGAAGGGGATGACTTCCCTTCACGAATTGTGACTGAGGATGAGACTTGGGTACACCACTTTGAACCTGAAGCAAAATGCCAATCCGTGGAGTGGCATCACGCAGATTCGCCACGCAAGAAAAAGTTCAAAATGGCTCCCTCTGCAGGAAAGGTTATGGCCATCATCTTCTAGGACATGAAAGGGGCCACCATCTTCTAGGACATGAAAGGGGTGATTCTGGTGGACATTATGAAGAAAGGACAAACAATCAACTCAGGGGCACATATTGCTTCTCTACAGAGACTCCAGAGACGTATAGAGCGAGTTCGACCGGAGAGAAAACTGGAAGACGTCCTTCTTTTGCACGATAACGCAAGACCACACAACAGTTTGCAAACAAGAGAGGCCATCATAAAAATGAATGCGCTTGACTGTGTTACCCCACCCTCCATACAGCCCGGATCTGGCACCTTCAGACTTCCATTTGTTTGGGTCAATGACGGATGCTATTCGTGGAAGAAAGTTTCAGTGACGATGAGGTTGTTGAGGACGTTAAGAGGTGGCTCCAGCGGAACCTAGCGGACTTTTACCAGGAAGGAATAAAGGCCCTTGTTTCGAGGTGGAGGAAAGCCGTAGAAAAGGATGGAGACTATGTGGAAAAATAAAAACTTGTAAAAAAGGTACGTAACTACTTGTGTACAAAATTTCTGGAACTTACAAGGAAACTTGGAAAGAAAAAAAAAGGTGGGGCAAAATATATTGAGTGGCCCTCGTGTGTGTGTGTTGTATATATATATATATATATATATATATATATATATATATATATATATATATATATATATATATATGTGTGTGTGTGTGTGTGTGTGTGTGTGTACACGTGTTTCCTCCTATACTATGTACTAATGTGCATGCTTGGATTTTCGATGATTCGAGAGGAATGTCTATAGAAAGCATTTAACCCTTCGTGGGCTGATGGGGTCCATTGGACCCCAAGCATATTTCAAAAATCTGCCATTCATTCAAATATTATTTTTAGAGCCTGGTCATCTATGACTTTTATTGTATGTAGGTATGGTATATACTCACAAAATATAAGAGAAAAATGTCACACCATTTGGAAGTGACAGGGTAGCAAACTTGAATGGGGTCTGCCTTACCCCACCTCGCCTGCAATATGACTAATTTATTTTAATTTTTTTTCAGATTTTTTCATAAATTTTCTTAGATTTTCATTCTAATGGCAACGTCAATTCCAATATCGACGTTTTATGCTCCTAGCAGGGTGGGAGAGGGAGATGTAGATGTAGACCAACCAAATTTGTCAGATGATAGTGAATCAGAAGTAGACTTATCTGATGCTAGTGAATATGAATATGTTGAACAATCTTCTGACAGTGACTTTAGTGGTTTTGATAGTGACAATGCAAGCGATCATGATGATGATGATGATGATGATGACAATATTGTGTTAGGGAAAGATAACTTTGTGTGGTGCACTGAGCCTCCCCGGCTTAGATGAAATGTGAGGCAAAACATTGTTCGTGAAGAAGGTGGTGTTCATGAAAGTGTACCTACGCATGCTGCATCTGCTACTTTCAGCTTCTTTACCACAGATGAAATTGTTGAATTGGTTCTCGATGCAACAAATCAAAAAGGTGGTGCTCTCTATGGTGAAAAATGGAAACAGCTGGATTCTATTGAGCTGATGGCATGGCTAGGACTTCATCTCGGATCTGGGCTGGACAAAGATAGCTTCCGCCCAGTTGATGAATTATTTGGTACTAAGACCGGTCCACTAATTTATCGTGCTTCTCTGAGCCGTGACCGTCTCAAAGAAATAAAAAGGTCAATAAGATTTGATAACATGACTACTCGTGCAGAACGAAGGAATGGTGAACAAGGCAAGTTGGCGCCTATATTCGAAGTTTGGCAGAAGTTTATTGAAGCATGTCAAATAAACTATAAAGCCAACACATATGTAACTGTGGATGAATCTCTACTCGCATTTCGAGGGAAATGCTCATTCAAAGTATACATGCCATCTAAACCAGATAAGTATGGCATAAAGGTTTGGAGTATGGCCGACGTTAAGAATGGGTATCTTCTAAATGGCCAGATATACAGTGGAAAAGGTCCTGAAGGTCCAGAACGCCACCAAGCCCAAAGAGTTGTTCGAGATCTTACTTCAACTATTGTGAAGTCAGGAAGAAATGTTACCACTGACAACCTGTTTACTGATGATGACCTTGCCATAGAATTACTTGATAAAAATTTAACACTCTTAGGAACTATGAGGAAAAATAAGCGCCAAATACCTAAATCATTTCAAGCCTCAAATGATCGTCAGCTCTATTCATCAAAGTTTGGCTTTAGTAGGGACCAGCATCTTATGATATGCAGCTATGTCCCAAAGGTAAGAAAGGCAGTTCTGTTATTAAGTACCATGCATTTCGACCAAAAAAAGCAGCAGGAAGAACCTTTCAAACCTGATGTAATTCTAGATTACAATGCCACAAAAGGAGCTGTTGATCGATTAGACCAACTTATCAAAACTTACTCACGTAAGCGGATAACAAACAGATGGCCATTAGTTATCTTCTACTGGATGGTAAATGTTGCAGCTTACAATGCTAGTTGCTGTTTCATGGAGAAAACCCCCGATGTGTATCGAGGGAATCAAAGGCGAAGGAAATTTCTGGCAGACTTAGCAGAACAGCTCTGCAAACCAGCAATCCAGAAACGTTTTGAGTCAGCTGGTAGATATTTGCCAAAGCATGTTAGAGCATGTATGGAGGCATTTATGGATGAGGTAGAAGCAGCACCCCAGCCAAGGCCTAATCCAGGAGGTAGGAAGAGATGTGGAAAGTGCCAGAGGAAGATGGATAAGAAGACGAGAAAGTCATGCACAAAATGTGATGTGCCTCTTTGCGAAAGTCACTCCAACTATGTATGTGATGACTGTGTACAGTAAACATTGTTTCATATGTTCTATGTTTCTATTTCTTTCTATTCTATAATCTATATTGTGAATATAAAAAGTGTTTCTGAGTGCTGAATTCTTTAAGAAAAAGGGACACATGGTGAATTGGCTCCACGTGCCGTGTCCTGGGCAACATATGTACAAACTTTAGTATATATAAACTTAAGCATATGGCAGAAATTCACCATTGAAGTTTGGGGTCTGGGTGACCCCACATAGTCTTCTTTGTTAGTCGGTCCCACCTAGCCCACGAAGGGTTAATTGCTGAACTATATATATTATATTTAATCGACCCTCGAACCTTAGGCTTTCCATCCACAGTGGTCATCAGTTTTACATGAAGCTTTGCATGATTGTTATGATTCTTAACATTGCACGATTGCATGATTCTCGACACTTTTACCCAAAACTCAGCATAAAAAGATGTTCAATGAAGTTGAAGTCCGCGTATGCGGAAGGCTATTGGAGCAGGTTAAATTAATGAATAGCAAACTACTCTTTATAATCTACATGACACGGGAGCGTTAATTGGAATAGAATGTCCTCTTTCATGGAAGGTGCATAGAAAGAGTTTATCCAAAAGCTTGTTTCAACATAAATTTAACCCAGAATTCATTCACCCCCCCCACACATAATAATCATAATAATAATAATAATAATAATAATTTGGCTGAAACAACCCCATTACTTGACTAGTCCAAATGGTTAATTCAACCCTTCATAAACTTTACTAAAAAAACAAGTATAGTGAGCGCAATCACGGCATAGTTGAATCTGGATTGTTGTAAATTATTAATCACGTATGTTAGTTGTTTTAACAAAATATTTTTATATGTGTACACAAAAAATAAATTCCTATTGACGACATGTAAATCCTATACAGAAGATTGACAAAAATAAAGAGACACTTTCGTTTTCCCGTAGTTTTGTAATTGATAATAAAAGTAAATAAATACTAACAAATTTATTGAATCAATATATTTTGAATGGTGTTACTTTCACCCTTTCCATTATGCAAAGCTGATCCTCTGATATTCCATTGATAAGCTTTCCCATTTGTTCAATCATTGTGGTCTCTATTTACTCTTGTCAAGCCTCTGTGCTTCCTTTTCTTGAAAAGTTGGCAGTTTTGTCCTTTCTTACAATTTAGATTAGTAAAAATAACGAGGTATATGAAACATAACTGCAGTTATGGGTATGGGAGGGATGGAAGGCAGTTCAGCGCGGGCAGAACTTGCTGGATCACTGTTCTTGCAAATGGCCAAAGTTTAAGAATAGCTCAGTTCACGACTCCACCATAACTGGACACTCTTGCCTTAAGGCACTGCCATCTTTCCTCAGAATTGCGCAAGTCCAACGTTCATGTTCCTTTCCCCTCGAATGTTTTTTCTGAGACTCGGAAAAAGTTTTTTCTCGCTTTCCGCCTTCTGCATGAGTCCGCCTTCTGCATGAGTCCACCTTCTGCATGAGTCCACCTCCTGCATGAATCCACCTTCCAATCGCTTCCAGCAGCTTGCGAGGAAGACCAAAAGACGTTTTTTTCGATCTCTATCCGTCATGAAAGCAAGTTATACCAACCTTTTTCTAACCACTACGTGATTTGCTAGCATGAGACGTTTCTCAATGTCATCCGCAACTATGCATCTGGAGTATTTCACCTTTCTGTCAGTATAGTGCATCAATGGTAAACTTCCATCAAGAAGAAAGGCTGTACGAGATCTTTTCTCTCTGGTCAAATCCCTTATTATTGGCATTTTAATATGACCTGGAATTATAAATTTACCCGCAATAAACAACTGTATATATCAATATCTTCAGGATAACATACATGGAAGTTATGTTGAGTGCGGGGTTTCTCCCGGGGTGACGTCCCTTCCCCCGGTGATCCATGGGGTTGGTAACTGGTGGGTGACCCTTCCACTGAACCATTCGTGAGTCGAGTGTGACGACTAAATTAATGCACGTCTGGTAGCGTGGAGACGAAGATGTTTTCCAAACTAATTTTACTCCGAAAGAATGTTACCGTTGATGTGGCAGCGTCGTCCCTTAGATGGTAACGTGGCAATTATATCTTAATATTTTTCGTCGTATGATTACTCACTCAAACATCAACTAAGTGACACTGGTTACTGTAACAATTTAAAATATACCTTCAACTGCTTCTTATGAAACACAACAACGTTTTTAATATTCTAATCTTATGTTCGTTCACAGAATAAATTAAATTACAATTCTTTTGTTTCATGCAGGAAAGAGGGGCCAAGGGAGAATGCCCAAAAAAACGCCCTCCCCATAGAAGAAGAGAACCAAAATCAAGGTCCAGGGTTTTCGAGATGCTTGGACACTCTGCGTTTGAAGAATTGGAGGTTATAGACAGGGGTAAAGATGGAATGAGGAAGATTGTTCCAGAGTTCACCAGTTGAGTAGATGAAAAATACCCATTAATCCTTGCGTTAGAGAATTGGACAGTAAAGGAATGAGAATGTGTCGAAAGTCTGGTGTTGCGTGCTCTCCTTAGAGGAGGCATGCAGTTAGAAAGCTCAGAAGAGCAGTGTCCGTTATAATAGCAAGAGAGGGGTCGAGAGAGAGGGAGAGAGGGGTTGGGAATTGATGATACGAAAAGCCTTTGATTCCACTCGGTCAAGTAGAGCTGTGTGAATTACGTTATACAATTAATAACACAGGGAAATAAGCCATGATCGGAAATCAAATAGGTCTAAGGAAACGGGAATGAGGCCTTGGGTCTGAATAGGACCAGGTAAAACTCTCTGATTGTTCCTCAAGGATTACCCAGGACGTTAATTGAGTGAATCTACTTAAAAGTAGAATCATGAATCTTAAAAGTTGGCCCCATTTCCCACGGGCTCCAAAGAAAGATTACAATAAACTGACAAGGGAGCGAAAATAAGATGATCTGATGGAGTGCTTTCGACTAACTTCTCCCACTGCTTCACTGACTGACTGACTGACTCTCTTTCACTGAACTCGAGATGTGCGCTGTGCTCTTTTTTTTCCTTCTGCCTCGAGAATTCGGATTTTCATCTAGCCTTGGGAAAACACAATTTCACGTCTTTTTTTTGTTTGATCCTGAAACTTACAAATAAGTTTAAATACATTTTATATTATCAATTTCACAATTTCTTAACTGTTTTATATTATTTAACTAACTTATGTTACCTGTTTGACAATATTAAATTATTTAATTATATATTTCAAGTACTATTTAAAACTAAGATCATTTACGAATACATATTTTGTTGAAATGGAGGTGTGGCCTCGGTGGTGTAGTGGTTAGCGTCGCTGACTACGAATCCATCGGCCGGGTTCGAGACCCGACGGCACTCGGCGCGCAGCAAAACCCAGCTATTCATCCTTCCACACAATAAAGAAAGTGGTTGGTAGATAAATGGGTACCCTAGGTGCCCTAGTGGTTAAGACGCTGGGCTGCTGATGGGGCGTGGTTCGGATTCCACGTTAAACTGTAGGTCTAAGGTGGAGTGAAAAGCTTGACCTTCGTCAGAATGAACAATTCGGGCGGAAGCTAACCAAAGGTTACCAAAGGAAGGTTACCGCTGGTTGAACAAAACAACGTTACATGTTCCAGTACAAACAAGATGAGACCTGTTTTGGTGTTTTCGTGCAGGCAGTCACAGCCTTTTCTGGGAGTTACCTGAAGCTTATTTTGAATTTATATCCTAACTTATGCTTTTCACTTGTGTTAAAAATTTTACTGTTTTATATTATTAATAAATTTCCAATTTTGCAATCCCAACATTACCTTCCCCTTAAAAGAAATTTAATTTCCCAATTAAATTTCAACTACAGTATAATTACGTGAATAAGCCCTAAGTCCAAAGTTACTGTTTGTTACTGTTAAGTTTACCGTAATCTATCATCATTTTAAATTTACTGTTATTGTTTTCATCTTACAGTATTACATTATTAAATTGTCGTTCATTTAATTTTACTAATTTTTAAAGGGTCATAAATTAATGACCCCCCAAAACAAATTAACAAAACTGACAAAATTATGTACAACATTTAACGACAAGAATTTATACAAGAAACCAAATATATAGAGATAGGTATATACGAGTACATAATATTTAATATTAGCGCCTCGGTAGTGTAGTGGTCAGCGTCGCTGACTACGAATCCACGGCCCCGGGATCTAGACCCTGTGACAGCAGGCGGGCGCAGCAAAACCCAGCTATTCATCCTTCCACACAATAAAGAAATTGGTTGGTAGATAAATGGCTACACTGGGTGGCATAGTAGTTAAGACGCGGGGCTGCTGGTGGGTCGTGGTTCGAATTCCACGTTCAACTGTAGGTCTGAGGTGGAGTGACATGCTTGACCTTTGTCAGAATGAACAATTCGGGCGGAAGCAAAGCTCAGGTTAACCAAGGTTATACACAATTGAGTTACTTGAAATTATAATTTTTTCGCTCGTATTTACAATTTTTATAATAGGCTCACTTAACTACACTCCTTAATTTTCCCAACTATTTACAATCATACGTTGCTGGTATTTGCCGTTGTTATGTGGCCTTGAGCATACAAGCAAACAGTGAGAATTGTTCTGTACAGAATGTTCAATAAATGTTACGACTCAAGTGAGACCTTTTACAGCAACTTCATGCAGCAGTGCAATCTCCCGTTACCGACTCAAGTGAGACCTTTTACAGTAACCTAACGGGTGTTAATAACTGGCTGTATACGGCTGAACATCAATTGTTTTTGCTATCTCGGATACGTATTGGTTCACCAGGAACTGACGTTAATCGGAGGTTCACAAATCCAAACTGACAATCGCTTACGGGAAAACGTTCGACGAACTAACATAGCCCGCCGAAACAAACCAAATTAGTTAAGTATTCCTTTGCAGCGAACTCTGTAAGCCTCCTTGTGGAGTAAAGACTTCATTCTTCTATTAGTCCTCAGAAACAAACCGTTTACCCGAATTGTATCTATCTAGTGAACCGTAACAAGCCTAACTGTAACCAACTAATAATCAATAAACAACAGGGGCCTATTAAAAAAGTCATTACACAACCCATTTAAATTTCACCAATCAACCATAAATTTTTACACCCGTAAATGAAACAAGTTTAATTGAGCCTATTTAATACTATTCACACATTTATTGGCAACACGAAGCACAAGTAAAATTACCTTACAAACTACCTTATTATTCACATACCATAAAACTAAGACATAAAACTCATATAAAAAGTTGATAAAGAAAAAAGATTTATAATATATACAATAGGGCCTACGTCGTAAATTCGATCAATTAAAAAAATTACAAAATTTTCCAAATTATTTATTGCCGCCTATTTTTTTGAAAAGTGTGGAACGATACATAAGTTACTTAGCTGCAGTTTCGTCCAAAGAAAACTTTGTCGTGGTCATCGCTCGAATTCCACTAGCATGTCAACAATGTTGCGTACGGGGTTTCTCTCGGGGTGACGTCCCTTTCCCCTCGGTGACCCCGAATGCTGTTGGTCTGTGGTGGCTGTCCGGTAACCCCTTCCATTGGATCATTCATGGGTGTCGATATTAATTCACAATGCTCGATATTGTTTATGACACGATGTTTTTCAAACTAATTTTACTCACTCCGAAAGGATGTTACCGTTGATGCGGCAGCGTCGTCCCTGAGATGGTAGTTGAGTGGCAAATATATTTTAATGTTTTTCGTCGTATGATTACTCACTCAAACATCAACTAAGTGACACTGGTTACTGTAACAATTTAAAATATACCTTCAACTGCTTCTTATGAAACACAACAACGTTTTTAATATTCTAATCTTATGTTCGTTCACAGAATAAATTAAATTACAATTACGTTCAATTAATAAAGGGAAATAAGCCATGATCGGAAATCAAGTAGGTCTAAGGAAACGGGATAAGGCCTAGGGCCTGAATAGGACCAAGTAGAACTCTATGGTTTTTCCACAAGGATTACCTTGGACGTTAATTGAATGAATCTACTGACCTAAATTCACCATAAAAGTAGGCCCCATTTCTCGCGGGCTCCATGGAAATATTACAATAAAATGATAAAGTACAGAAAATAAGATCTTCTGATGGACTGCTTTCGACTAACTTCTCCCTCTACTTGACTCTCTGACTGACTGACTGACTCTCGATCTGACTCTCGCTGACTCTCTCTCACTCACTGAACTCGAGATCTGCGCACTGCGCTCTCATTTTTTTCCTTCTACCTCGAGAATTCGGATTTTCATCTAGCCTTGGAAAAACACAATTTCACGTCTTTTTCCATTTGATCCTGGAACTTACAAATAAGTTTAAATACATTATATTATCAATTTCACAATTTCTTAACTGTTTTATATTATTTAATTAACTTATGTTATCTGTTTGACAATATTAAATTATTTAAATATATATTTCAAGTACTATCCTATTTGAAACTAAGATTATTTACGAATACATAATTTGTTGAAATGGAGGTGTGGCATCACGTGACATATTCTCTCGCACCCCAATTGGTTGAAAAAAACACCTTCATATGTTCCAGTACAAACAAGTTGAGATCTGATTGGATGTTTTCGTGCAGGCAGTCACGTAGCCTTTTCCAGGATTAACCTCAGACCCAATTTAAATTTATATCCTAACTTATGTTTTTCATTTATGTTAAAAATGTTACTATATTTTATATTATTAATAAATTCCCAAACTCATCTGTGCTTATACATTATCTCAAGACATTTTAGATGCAATGAAAGGCAAATGATATGCAAGTTTTCTCTAAAGAATTGTTTACATAAATATAGCCAAATTACTAACTTGAATTATGTATTATTTTTATATTATATAGGTAACTTTAGCATAGGTGCCTATTTAAGTTTTCTCTATGGTTGTTCATATATATATATATTATTAATAATTACCATATACTTACGTTACGGTAAAAAATGATCATATATAGGCCTATATACATAGTCCTAAATATTTTTTTTAACATATATGAATAAGTTACATATTTAAATATAACCTTTATATAACAGTGAAATCAATATGTAACATTAGCGTAACGTTTTCAACGTAACTTTTTATCGTTTGATTTTTATTCCTTTTAATTGTGTAACAAATTTCATTCCAATTCACTCCCAATTTCTGCAAGATTACTTCCATGAATATCATACAGTATAAGGCCAGTCGCACACACGATCGTCTTGCGAATCGCGACTGACGACTTATGTCGTGACGACTCGAATCGCGTGTGAATTTACACTGACAGAATGGGAGCTCCGCACACTGCAGCGACCGCGAGCGATTCTCCAAAATAGCGTCGCGGTCGCTGCAGTGTGCGGGGCTCCCATTCTCTCGATGTAAAATCACACGCGACTCGAGTCGTCACGACCCAAGTTGTCAGTCGCGAGTCGGAAGATGATCCTATGTGCGGCCGGCCTAACTCTCGATTTATCTATGCAGATTTTAACAATTTTTATTTTTAATACGTAGTGTATAAATAAGTAAGTAAATAAATAAATAAATATATACAGGGTGATTCAAAAAATGTTAACACTTATATGGTAAAGAATTACAAATGTCATCCAATCAGTAGCACCAGAGATGTGCCTTAGTGCTCTGGAAGCAACGTTTGACCGCTTTCACACATGCAGAGATATCCGTGGACAGCGAGCAGAAACTATATGAAGCGCTGTTTGCATCACAAAAGAAGTTTATAAGTAAATTGGAAATATAAAAAAAAACGATATAAATGTTAACATTTTTTTAATCACCCTGTATATAATTTGGGAAAAATTCACTTAGAGTTATGAAGTTTTTATAACGCCAAAAAATTATAAAAAAGTTATTATTTGGCGAACATTTTACCGAAACTTAATGTAAACTGTAATATCTATCGTGTTCCCAATGTTTTATCTATTTACATAGATATACACAGTACATAGCTGGAACACTTTTCCTCAATAAAAGAAAATAGTCTTTAATTAAGAAGTTCTTCCCACTAACTTTTTTACACGTATATCATATTCAAAATCCTAAAAGAACCACTTAGCGATTCCATACATGTGAATTTAAACTCTCTTGAAAGCATTTTAGAAGCATTTATATTGAACTCTCTTGAAAGCATTTTATAAACATTTGTATTGAACTTTCTTGAAATAATTTTATAAGCATTTGTATTGAACTCTCTTTAAAGCTTTTATAAGCATTTGTATTGAACTCCCTTGAAAGCATTTTATAAGCATTTTTTAGTTACATTTTAGAGGTCAGAAAGATACTTTTACATCGATTCAAAACCAGCTCAAATCTTAAAACATCAATCAAGCATTTTTTAGAATTCTTAGAGAAGTATTTGTTTGTGTGATACCATAAATCCTTTATATATATATATATATATATATAACCATTTTATAGACCACAAAACGTAAAATTTGTGTTTTCTTAAACACTTATGTAGCCTATATATAATTGGTATAAATATTTTCAATAGTATAAAGTATTTAGCATAATCTCTGTATTATCAATCATATAACGATGCCTTATCTGATAAGGAAATTTAAGTAGCCACAAGGCGGCACTCATCTAGATCAAAGGCACACCTTTCTGCTAAATATAATGAGTGCCCGCACATGCATGTCTGATTTGATATGGTCAATTACCTTATCTCTTTATTTATATATTACAACATTAAAATATAAATAGTATGATGATATATACATACACACACACACATATATATATATATTATATATATATATATATATATGATGAATAAAACCACGAAGGAAAGGAAACACAGAATGGTGCTCAAGCGCTTTCGTCTAATGACATCCTCAGACGAAAGCGCTTGAGCACCATTCTGTGTTTCCTTTCCTTCGTGGTTTTATTCATCATAAATATTTTTCACGTGTTACTTTCGTGAAATAATTTTCATAATATATATATATATATATATATACACTGGTAAACCGGATGTACCTGGCTCTGTGAGATGGAGAGCTTAAGAAAGCAACTCTCTCACTCACCAGTCTATAGAGGCAGGGCCCAGAGCCTGATCTCCGTTCGATGAGAGATTGATATATTGAAACTCCTATACCACGTTACCGGATATATTGTTTTTAAACCAACCATGCAATTACATACATGGTTAACTATTTGCCAATAAATCAAAGCGGTTGATCCAACCATACACTGTAAAGTTGTAATTCCAAACAGACCACCGTTTCTAAAATTTTAATTAGGTATTTCATTTGAACCGATTGTGGAACAATTTCTTGGTAAAATGAATGGTCCATCTTTTATATTTTGACCGATTTTGAACCAATTATATATTTATGTCGATGTAATTGGTCCAAAACCGATAAAAAGAACAAAAGCATAGTTGTTCCAACGGTTTCTATGATAGACCATTCGTTTTCCGAGGTAATTGTCCCATAATGAAACAATTAAGCATTTGTGTATGGAACAACTTTACTTCACATTGTTGGAACAACTTTTCTGGATCGATTTTGAGCTAATTTTCATGTCGATGTAATTGGTTCAAAATGGGTCCAGAAAAATGTCCATATTTGTTCAGCAAATGAAACAATTAAATCTTAAAAACGGTGTCTACATTTGGAACAACTTTACATTGTGTGGTTGGATCAACTATTTGGATTTTTTTGTCAAACAGTTAACCATGCGCATAATTGCATGGTTGTTTTAAACCAGTGGTTCCCAACCTAGAGGTAAATTATCCCACTGGGATAATGATGACTATTTTGTGGGGTAATGACACGCGATCCAGAAATTATAAGAAAAAATAGTGATAATCGAGAAGTTATAAAAAGTAATCTCTCATGATTCGGGTAATGGAGCTGGATTAGAATTGGGTTCTTGGTAACCATACAAAAAAGGTTGGGAACCACTGGTTTAAACCATGGTAGCGTGGAAAAGGAGTGTTGTTTGGAACAACTTTACAGTATACTCCGATTCCACTAACGGGTAACATGCAACGTCAGAACTCATTTTCTCACTTTGTGGGGATGAGTGTAACCCCAGGGTGACCTAAGTCCGAGCACTGGCAGTGGAAGGGGCTGGCTCGACCCAACCCGGTACTAGCAGCTGGGAGCGAACTCAATGCCTCACCGCCCACAGTCCAACACTATAACCACTGGTCTATTTGGAGCTCCATTTAACTCCTATTTAATTTTATTACTACAAAATAACGAGTATGCATGGTTATAATGGAATCATCATCTCATGGTTGAATTAACCATTTACAAGCATGGACCGGTTGTAAAATGGTTACACTAATGTATTCTGAATATTCCAACCATAATATTTTCTCTGCACGAATACGAAATAATTTTAATGAAGTTATCTTTTGGGACATATAATTAACATGACCTCATCCGTTTAAGAAATAGTCATATTCATCCTCTCTCTCTCTCTCTCTTCTCTCTCTCTCTCTATATATATATATATATATATATATAGCGCAAAGGTCGCGCACCATAGGAATTTTCAGTGTTGACGATAATATATATATATTTTCTCTTTTAGGTACTACCTATACCTACCTAAAAAAAAAATATATATATATATATACACTGTATATATATATATATAACCTATAATAAATCTTTCTTTATGAATATCAATTTGCCTCAATTTTGTAGTGATTTCAAATAATTAATTTCCAGATTTTTTATTAGTTATTTTGGTGTACATTGGAGTAAACATTTTGCTGAGATCTACAGCTGGCTAAATATTTCAGATGTTTAGATTTGTCCCAAATTTCTGTAACATCAATAAAAAAAAAAATACATATATATATATATATATATATATTATATTCCAAAATCTAGAACTACACTAAATAATTAGTGAAAAATGCAGAAATGATTTGGTGTAGAACGAAAGAGGTTGGACTCAACCTGACGAAACGTCATTCTGTTGATATACTTTCGGTAATTATGATATCTTTGCAAGGCTTTTGAATATCAGGAATGCCGACATATATTATTATTATTATTTGGTATTACTGTCGTACGAGTATATATATATTTGGACGCGTTTGTAGATATATTTATCGTATAAAATGATATACCAAACATATTTATATTATAGGCATAATAATAATACAAGCAAAAGGAATATAAAATTAACTTGTGACTGTATAGTGTATAGATATGTATATATATATATATATATATATATATATATATATAATATATATATATATATTATATATATATATATATATATATTATAATTTGTATTTTATGTTACTATATTGCGAATATATAATTTTTTCATATATCAATGTTTATATATATATATATATATAGGCTATATTATAGATTCAAAGGAATTTATGTAAGCAAACCACAAATAAAGTTTTTTATATACTTTAATATTTTTAATTGTTATAAATACAAATACAGTTCAAAATATATATAATATATATGTTTATTATACATTTAAGAATACGTTTAGTATACACGCAGAATATATATGTACATGAAATTATATATATATATATATATAATATATATATATATATATATATATTATATATATATATATATATATATATACATACACACACACATGAAATAATTAATTCATATATAAATACATATAATTACAGAATTACATTTCTTAACACATTTTAACCTCTGAATCTTCAGTGGTGTGAAAGAATGATTTAGAAATTTTAAAAATTAAAAACAAAATCTTTGGTTTGTAAAACCCAACTTTCGGAGTTTTTTTGTTAACACCTTCTTCAGCGCTTTCTACAGTAGGAGTTTTTTTTTTTTTTTTTGTTATATGGCACTCGTTTTAAAACACGTCTTGGGTAAGGAATGACTGATATATAAATGGGTTTTGTTATGGTTTAAATCATTCACGAAAGTATACTGTTTTTGTTAAAGCTTTTTTTAAATAACTGTTTATGATTTATGTTCTTGTTTTTTTTTATCTTCTTAAGATGTCGTCGATAGAGAAGCCGAGTCTTCTTGTCGTCATCGTCGCCACGACCTCCACCTCCTCCTCGGCCTCCGTCACCGTCTGTAGAAGTGTCTCATCCTCGATGTCAACGTCTCCGTCTTCCACCAAGTGGTTCCTCAGGACCTCGTCAGAAGAATCCGGCAGCGTCGGGGTGAGAGAAGCCTGAGTGGAGGATGTCGGCGTCAGTGTCAACGGGTTGGTGGGAGACCGCGTCTGGACTTCGATCGAAGAATTAGAGTCTTCTTCAGGAGTTGAGTGATGAGCGTGTTGCGCCTTATGGACGGCGAGCGTCCTCGCTTGGCAGAATCCCTTGTGGCAGACGGTGCACTTGAAGGGCTTTTCCTTGCTGTGGATGTACTTGTGGTCCCGCAGGTGGTCCTGCCTGCGGAACGCCTTGCCGCAAATGTCGCAAGGGAAAGGGCGTTCGTCCGTGTGAGTGCGTTCGTGTATTAACAGATTGTAACTCTTAGTAAATTCACGGCTACAGTATTTGCAAATGTAGCGCTTCTTCGGCCGCGTCAGGCGTCCTCCCGGAGTTAGCAGAAGGCGACTCAGGGCCAGGTCTGTCCCCGGAGACAAGTGAGGGAGAGGGCCGAAGGGGGACCACGGGACCGGCTGAACACCGTCTATGGCACCGTAACTGCTTAGCACACTCATGAGACGAGGGTCTGGAGGGCTCGTCGAAGACGATTTGTTTAGCACTGAAGGAATGAATGGGAATGAGGGCAGGAATGGGAATGCCGTGGGGATTCGGGCGGCCAAGGGGGTGAACGCGGACCCCGCAGAGCCAGGTGACAAATTGACACTAAGAGCGGAAGAGTCAACGCGCTCCGCAATCACAACGCGCTCTGCAATCACAGAAGATCTCTCCATGACTGATACGATCACAATAAAGAGAACGTCACCCCTGAGTCCGTTTTATAGGCACAGGAGTCGCCAGGGGCAAGTATGGGCGACCATTGGCTGCCGCGGACGAGCGAAGCGCTACGCTACTGAAGGGGGCGGGAATGGAGGCGGAGTTCGCACACCGGACAGACGCCATTGGACCAGAGGACTGCTGAGGGAGGAGTAAATCCTACCAAACTGGCAGGGGGCGTGTAGGAGTCTCTACCGACTCTGTTGAAGAAGTAAATTTGTATGTTATCTTTGGTCTCCGAAAAGGCGGAGGACATTGCACGAAAATGCAACGAAAATAACCTTTTTGCAAGATGAATAATCGTCCAAAATTCATCAGAACACGAAATATCGAAGTATGTTTAGTAATTTCGTACAACAACAACAACAACAACACACCGAACGCTATTAAACATTAAACCCAAAACTTTCGGAATAAAAAAAAAAAAGGTCCGTAAAATCGGAAGATTAAGAGAAGGAGGTTTTTTGATGCGTTTTGAGGAGGTCTTTCGCGTTGGTTTGATGGACATTGCCAATTGTTCCCACGGTCAACCGAGTCAAGTGGATCCTTTCAGAACCCCAAATAAGCGGGGCGAATTTGGAATGTTCAAACGCCTCTATACGTGATCCCCACTTCGTTTCTAGACCATTTGAAACCCCACTTTTTTTTAGAAGGGGGGTGGAGGGCTCATTGTCACGCGTTGCTATTATTCTTTATTCTCTAATAATAAGACTGATTATAATCCCTTTATTGCTATCAGGTAAACCTTGGTGTAACTATTTAAGATATTTACTTTATTATTATTATTTCATAATATATAGAGGCTATATATATATATATGGGGTGTCCCATAAATTCGGTTTCATAGGAAAATTTAATTTAAATTAAATTTACAAAATTAGAACGAAAACAAATGTTCAAATTTATGCCTTGTTATAGGACCTTATTTTTAAACTAGTGAGGAAAAGGCCTCCGAAGGCCTTTTCCTCACCAGTGTAACTCACTTCCAGATTAGCCATTGCGTGTTATTCTACCTGCAACAAAAAGAGTCCCAAAACAAGACATATATATATATATATATATATATATATATGCCTCGATGGTGTAGTGGTTAGCGTCGCTGACTACCAATCCATCGGCCTGGGTTCGAGACCCGGTGATTGCAGCCGGCGCGCAGCAAAATCCAGCTGTTCATCCTTCCAGTCAAGAAAGTGGTTGGTAAATAAATGGGTACCCTAGGTGGCCTAGACGCTGGGCTGCTGGTGCGGCGTGGTTCGGATTTCACGTTAAACTGTAGGTCTAAGGTGGAGTGAAAAGCTTGACCTTCGTCAGAATGAACAATTCGGGCAGAAGCTAACCAAAGGTGTGTGTGTATATATATATATATGTCATGTTCTATAAATATAGCATTTAGTTTATTGATAAATTTCCTTATATCGTATTACCTACGTTGTGGCCAGTGACGCAACACGGATTCCCGTAGATAAGCGAAGCTGAGCGACGCTGGGTCTGATCCGTAGTTAGATGGGGGACCAATGTCCTCCGCGTTCAGATGATGTATCGCCCCTCAAATGGTTTCGGATCCCACGTAAAACTATAGTTCCCCTTCGTCACGTCACTTCTGCCATTACGAAGAAGGTTAAAGAACCCCATCACCCCCACGACCCCAAAAAGCATTCGCACACACTCCGTACAGCATGGTTGGCATAGATAAAAGAATCTACACACTGGTTGGCAAATACAACCTAATGGTTGGCATATAGCCTATAGAAGATTCAACACTGACTGATTCGCATAGAACTTAGTGGTTGGCATATTTGAAAAAATCAACACTTATTGGTTGGCAAGTCAGTAGTAAATCAATGTCGTTATGCGAGAATTAGACGATTTTATCGTTTCTTTAAATAAATCTAAGGATGAAAATCATCGTTTATAAAAACTTAATAAAAATCTACGGACATAAAAACTAAAGGAATGTTGTAATTAATAACGACTAAAGAGGGCCAGAAACTGGTACAGCGCTCAGGCCAACTAATGCTTCCCATTGGTCTAACTCCTTTTTTGTTATTATTATTATTATTATTATTACCAGCATTATCGGGAGTCGAACCCCCGACCGAGGTATCTTCGCTTCGCTTAAGGGGAAAAGGCGCTATCCACTAAGCTACCACGGACACTGCAACGTTAAAGTTGCGCGCTAGGAATTTTATAAAATTAGTTACCTCTTGGAGCCATTCCTATTCCAATTCCCATTACCGATCCCAAAGTAGGAATGCTCCAAGTGAGAATTCCAGATTGGGAAGAGTGTTTCCCAGTTTGAAAAGGGGTAAAAAGAAGTCTGTGATGCAACTGCATACCGGATGGGTACTTATTTTTTAATGAAAATCTAACTTAAAGTTGGAGATTCTAAATACATTGTTGAATAGATCGATTTGAGAATTACCCCCTTCTGGGATTCTCACAATCAGATTTCTCATTCTCGGACCAAGACTGAAATGGGAATGACCGAGATTGGGAAGGTACCCTTTAAAAACACACACACACACACACACACACACACACACACACACATATATATATATATATATATATATATACGCAAAAATTTATACAAAATGGTATACAGTATATACACATATATATATGCATATAACTGCAATGACCGCGCAGTATATAAATGAATAGAAACGATATAAGTGTTAAGGAACGAGCGTCCAACCGGCAATTGGAAGGCCCTGGGTTCGATTCCTGGGCGGTTCGCCTCATTTTTCATTTATTCGTTATCTCTCCCCCTCGTGTGCAGAAACGTTCCTTAACACTTATATCGTTTCTATTCACATATATATATGTATATCAAATGGAATCTTGCAAGGTGGTTATAAAGTGTTTAATGGGTTTTAAAATAGCAAACGCACTTATATAAGAAGACTTAATTATCATATTGTTTTATGACGCCTTACACGAATACACCGCAACACACCCTATAATAGTTTCATCTTGGACGATACGAGGTTGAACCCTATTTTTGCATGGATTGAAACGCATTATCGATTCGTTGCCGCGTTACTTGAGGAACTGTTTTTTGGAATCGCGCCTTCAGGGATGCCAGATGTTAAGGATTTGTGGGGTACATCATGTTCTTTACGTGACCCCCCCCCCCTAAAAATAAAAGTAATTTAAAGGAGTTACGTCGGGTAAAGTAAAGTTGTTCCATAAAATCACCGTTTCTTAAAATTTAATTGTTCCATTTCAATGGATTATAATGGAAAGATTTCTTTGTAGTACGAATGGTCCATCTTCCATTTCTGGACCGATTTTGAACTAATTATATTTGTAATGCGGATATAAGTGGTCCAAATTCGTCCCAGAAAGCAAAATTTTTCCTATGACGGACCATTCGTTTAACAAACAAGTTGTTCCATAATCAGCTCATGCAACAAATGAAACAATTAAGCATATGTATGGAACAACTTTACTTCACATTATTGGAACAACTTTCTTTCCTGGGCCCATTTTGAACAAATTAAATCGACATTAAAATATGATAATATTGATTCAAAATCGTTCCATATTTAGTTCAAGTGAAACAATTACTTAACTTAGAACGCTATTTTTACAGCATATACATGATACTTATTTTACGTATGTATGTATGTATGTATGTATGTACAGGGTGAGTCAAAAAGTCTTACCTCAAATATAACTATGCAATAAATATTTTTGAGGCAGGACATTTGACTCACTCTGTATGTTTGTATGTATATATATGTATGTATAGGCCCTGTAACTTGCTCTCGTATTTATTATATTTTTCCTTTAATTATTACATTTATTTTTAAGTACTGTTTAAATTTCCTATTTACCGAGTTGGGTTTCATTTTTAATATATGGCCTATATATAGGAAAATGAAAATGAAAAGGTTTATTGGCAGACTATAGTCCATATGACAAGTATCATTAATACAATGACAATTCACATACTAAGGATAGAAATATCCTCAGTTGATTAGAAATAATACAGTAATGTCGGAGTTAAGTGGAGCTACAGACAGACATTTTAGTACCAAGAAGTCCATAGCTGAGAGGATAAACGGCAGGACTCGTGAATAGCTTGGATAATCGGGTTGGTTGATTTTTTAATTCTTTGCATCAGACTGTATTGAGCACGTCTTGTTACCTCCGGGAAGCTCGGGACATTGCGGGTAGCAAACATTTGCGATACTGAGCATCTCGGGGGTAATTTATGTAAGAGTCTAAAAGACCTGTTGTACAGCAAATTTAGGGTTCTGCCAGAACCTTTTTTTGTTCACCCAGAGTTGCTGTCCGTAAATATTACTGCAGAAAGTACGAAAGAGAGTGTCTTTAACTTCACTTGTACAGAACCGAAAGTTCCTTATAGTCATATTCGCTTTAGCACAAAGGCTTCGAGATTGTTTTCTTATATCCGAGTCATCACTCAAGGAGCTGGTAATAGTTTGACCCAAATACTTTAACTCTTGTACTTCCTCAATTACTTCACCTTTCATTTTAAACCTAATACCAGCTGGCTGCTTACAGCTTTTAGGATGAAATTGCATAACCTTAGTTTTTGTGACATTAAAAAGAATACCATGTTTCTGCGAATACACTTTGCAGACATTTAGTAGCCGATCCAGACCTTTAACAGAGGGACTTATTAAAACCATATCATCGGCATAAACTAAGTTATTTATCATTGTGTTATCTATACAACATCCCACTGTTGCCTCACTAAGTGAAGCAATTAATCCGTCAATATACACATTAAACCGCATAGGAGAGAGCAAGGACCCTTGTCTCATTCCGCAAGAGTTGCCAAAACATTCGGATAGTACATTGCCCCACCTAACGGTAAAATATTGGTGGGAATACCAAAATTTCAATAAATTTAATATGTACATGGGAATCTTCCTGTCTTCTAGTTTTTTAAATAAAATATTGTATTTAATATACATATCAAAATAGTGTATTTAATATACACATATGCCTTACTTATATCTAGGAAACAGCTATAAATAGTTGAATTACTGTCAGTGTATTTAGATATTGTTTCTTTAAGTACATAAATACACAGGTCAGTTGAGTGGGACCTTTTAAAACCAAACTGATTAGGAGAGGTCCATAGGAAATCATTTAATCGGAGTAACAAGAGTTTTTCTAGTAGTTTCGAGAAGCAGGAAGCGACAGCAATCGGCCTGTAATTATTGCTGGACAGAATGTCTCCATACTTATTTTTGACCAGGGGCAAGATATACGAGTATACCCTCATGAACTCTGCAGGGATATAGCTATGAGAAGCATGGCTGATAGGAGCAATGATATATGCAGACATACTACGTCATTGGCATATTTTAAGTGTTCATTCGATAAGTCATCTACCCCTGAGGCAGAACCAGTCTTTAACTCTTTAATTAACCTCTTTACTTCAGGAACTGATATCAAAGTATTTTCCATTATCCCTCCCACAGTCGTTTCGCTACAATCTATCTTAAGATTATCCCTACATACACTGTTAAGAATGTTAGCGTATTGGTTTTTGCACAGCTTTGTAATTTCATCCTCCCCCGATACCACATTGATCGTCGGAGGGAGGACACTTTTGACACCCGTTTGATTCTTAACAAATTTACAAAATTTGTTATTATCGTTATTTATGCGAGCTTCACAAGCTTTAGATGCTCGAACAGACTTCTTCCTGTTTACATCGCCTTATGGCCGCCTTATACTGACTCCTACTTCTACACATATTCGTGTCTATTGGTCCTAATCTGGGTCTACCGTGAAAGCACCACAAATCGTAAGCGTCTTTCAATTCCCTCTTCAGGGGGTCAATAAAATCATTCCATCCAGGAATAATCTTAGTATGATAGTTGTAAGATTTAATCAGGGGGCTTCCTGCTTCTCTTAACAGGGATATTATCTTACTATAATACCTATCTATGAGTTTACAGTGAGAATCATTTGAGCAAAGATTACTACAGGCAAGATGCAAAATTTCTAAATTATTAAAAAGATGACCTGTTCTGTCTTTGTATTCTATTCTCTGTTGCATATTAACATTTGACCAATCGACGCGATACACACACACACACACACACACACACACACACACACACACACACACGCAGAGATGGCACGATCTTGATCTTCAAGATCAGATCGTGATCTTGAAGATCAAGATCGTGATCTGATCTTGATCTTGAAGATCACTTTTATTATGGTGATCTTGATCTTGATCTAAGATCACTTTATTTCTTGTGATCTTGATCTTGAAGATCACTTTAGACTTCAAGATCACTTTTAATTTCAGATTCTTAAATATGCCGCTATGCGAATGTCATTTGTTTTTTGTCCAAGCGACATCTGGTGGCAACTTTGTTCAACACCGACTGTTTATGTTTTCTGTTAGTTGGGTGACTTGCGTCATGCGTGGGCTCATGGAAGGTGTAGTTGCTGTGGAATTTAGGCTCGTAAAAAGTGTAATTTACTGTGCAATTATGTTAAAAGTGTTCTATTAAATATTATATATATAGGCATAAAATATAGCCTATAGGTCCGTATTCATAATAAATTAATTCTAAACATATTTTATTTACAGATTGAATTTTTTAATAATGAGTGCAATTTTACAACTTCAACAGGCTCCCAAGGGAACCAAATATTCTAGGTTGTCACCAGAACAGTATTCAATATATTTAGATAACAATGTTGGTAATAAGGATCAATCTGTGCTATTGAACGGAAAATATTTTCAAATTGTCGAAAAAACTGGAAAAAGTATCAAAGTTATTTGTAGGCAGTGTACAAGAAAACTACAATTCTGTCTGCTGGCCTCGACTCAACAAGCAATCTTCTGAGGCACCTCAGGGTTAGTACTACTTAGTAACTAAGTAGTAAGTAGCAACATTAACATAATGGTTCAAGTCATATTTTAAGTGACTGGTGCCATACAAGACTAATGCTACATTTACATAGACGTCCATTTGAATATATTGTACACTTCAGATATTAATAGATTATGGACTAGTAACTACATTAAAAACTGCCGATATCCAACTATAATAAAACGCCAGGTGTATCTGTCTTTCTCTCTGTCTGATCCATGTCTGTAATTTCTCCTATTTAGTTACTGAAGGACGAAATTCGGCTTTCAATTTAACATAGGATAAAATGCACTGATCATGGTGAAAATAATTTTAGTTAAGATAACAAAATTTTAGAATCTTGTTAAGTATTAATTTCAACTAGAAGTTTGATACTCTGATAAATATTATACAGGGTGTTCAAGAAGTCTCTCCGCATGATAATAATTTATTTTCTTGTGCAGAAACTACATTCGGATCTTTTGGGTGAATATGAATCGGAGAAGAATCTCGCAAGCGTCAGCTAAAGAAGAAGATGCCAGCGGCAGCAATGCTGGCCCTGCCAAAATTGCCAAGCAGTCAACACTAAGCATGTTCCACATTTCCAAACAAAAACCAGGACCACCAATATGCAAGGATATCCTTGAAAAGAAGATTCTCTCGCTTGTGGCTAATGGGCTCCTACCATTGAGCCTAGTTGAACTACATGAATTTAAGGATCTGCTTTCATGTTAGTATAACTCAAATATTTACTATTTTTTCCATAGCTATATCTGATTAAAATAATTAATCATTATTTGTATGAACATTAGACTATCGCTAGCCTAGCTAAATATTTTGATATTTTTTCCATAGCTAATCTATTGTATTTGTTTTAATTTTTAAATATTTTTTCAGACGTCAACCCGGCTGTTCAGGTGCCATCTAGACGCACCCTGGCTAGATCTCTTGCAACAACAACCAGTACAATGAAGGAAGACATACAAGCAAAACTGGCAGCAGTTGACCATGTGTGTGTTACATGCGACATATGGTCAACTAATCACCGCAGTTTCATGGGAGTCACTGCGCATTGGGTATGCTATTGATTTAGTGTATTATTTTTATATAATTGATAAACTGACCATTGGTGATAGACTGATAGTCTGATAGACTTATAGTATAATCTTTCAATTATTCGACATGTGTTCCTCATTCATTAATTTGGTGAGTCTTCATTTTGCTGTGATTCACAGTAATTTCACACTAATTCACTGATTCTGTCATCTGTCATTGTGTCTGATTCACAGCAAAATGTGGAAGAGTCCATATTCACAGGCTGTGAATATGGACTCTTCCACATTTTGCTCTTATGGGATGGGTCACTGATGTGGTGGTATGGTAGGCGACTCATCGCTGAATTGCCTCCTTTATATCACATAGTTCTTCTCTTCAATGTTTGGTGGCGCAGTTTAGCTGGTGCGTGTCTAACCAATATTATTAAATTAAGCTTAAAAAAATGTTCATACAAACATTGATTTTATATTCTTACATTACAGATCAATGATGACTTGTCGCGAGGATCAGCTGCACTGGCATGCCGAAGATTTCGTGGAACACATAGCTTTGATAAAATTGCTGGAATATTGGACAGGATCAACTCGGAGCATGGTTTATCTTATAGAAAAGTTGTATCTACAGTCACCGACAATGCATCGAACATGGTGAAATGCTTTAAAGAGTTCGGTGTTCGTGTTCAGAATCGTACTGACGACATTGATGAAGATGATGCAGATGAAGATGATGATAAAAGATTCAGATGAAGAGGTTATCATCAGCAACTTTCCTGAACATTCAGGAGAGCATGGAGAGGAGTCAGTGAAACTATCCCATATTCGATGTGCCTCCCACACATTGAACTTGGTAGCAACAACTGATGCAGATAAAGGACTGAATTCACCTGGACTAAAGAAGATAAAGCATTCTGCAATGGGAAAATGTTCGGCGCTGTGGAATGCTGCTGGTAAACCCAAGTCAGCAGAAAAAATACAGGAAATAACTGGCGTCCAATTTAGGTACCCATGCGTCACCCGATGGAACTCAATGTACGACTCATTAAGCCAAATATATAAACATAAGAACGACGTGAATGTAGCTCTTGAAGAACTGAATCTACCCATCCTCAAAGACAATGAATTGGAATTTATTTCAGAATATTTGTCTGTTCTAAAACCAATTGCAGCAGCCCTCAACAAATTACAGGCAGAGAAAGAATGCTACTACGGTTGTCTTCTTCCAACAGTCCTAGTGACTCAAGATGCCCTCGCAAGATTGGAGCCTATCCAACCAAACGACCTGCGCTTGAGACACTGCATGCCATTACTGGCAGCAGTCGTCTCTGGCTTCAATGCCAGATTTGGTCATTTTTTGTCGTTGAGCCCCGAGGTAACTGATGCCGTTTTGGCCTCAGTATCTCATCCGTATTTCAAACTTAGATGGATATCATTGTTGCAAGGGCCTAATTTCGGCGATCATGAAGCAATCAAGTCTCAAGTAAAAGACAAGCTGCAAATGGCTGTAAGAAATTGTAATTCTGACAGCAGTGGTAATAGTTCGGTGAACTCAGACTCATCATCTGAAGACGATTTCTTCAGAACTATGGACGGCTCATTCTCTGCTCCTAACAACAAGGAAGACTTGGAAGTCCTCAATTATTTGCAGGACACCAGTAAGGCACTCGACTCTTTAGATAGGTATCCTGCTATAAAGAAGATCTTCAAGAGGTATAACACCACGCTACCTTCCTCTGCACCAGTGGAACGGTTGTTTTCGTTTGCTGGCATGGTTCATAGCCCCAAACGAAGTCGTCTCTCGGATGGTAACTTTGAACAATTGGTTTTGCTGAAAGCAAATGTTTACAGCGGTTGAACATTAAATTAACACTCTTAACTTGCGGTTTTTACCCTTATATTGTCAGTAATTGCGTACTGCAGTAAAACTGTAAAATTAAATTCTATGTAAAAAATGTTTACTTATATATGCTGACCATTCATTGATATGGGTTATGGACCTGGTGAAATGAGAATTGAGAAAAATAGAACTAAAAACTATATGTAGGTCATTTAATAGTTTTTTCTTTGCTGATAAGTTATGATAATACTAAGTTTTAAGTTTACCACCTGAAAAAACTGAAAGGGGAATCGTCAATCCCGTGGTTTAGATCAGGTGACATGGGTAGGATGCGATGCTTGTATTGCCTCAGCCCTCAGGGGAGTATTAGGAGTGATACTTTTCAGGAGTGATTAACAAAATAATTTGTTTTTGTTTACTCTACAAGAGTACAACTTTTTTCAATTCATATAAAAGTGATCTTAAAAAGTGATCTTGAAAAGTGATCTTCAAGATCACGATCTTGATCTGGATCTTCAAGATCACATTTTTCTGGTGATCTGATCTTGATCTTCAAGATCACATTTTTCTGGTGATCTGATCTTGATCTTCAAGATCACCAAAGTTGGTGATCTTGCCCATCTCTGCACACACGGCAACTTTACAGGCAAACTTACACGCTGAGTAAAGTCACACGAAAATGAATTACATCACAATTACTGACATTATTAAGTCATCTATGACAACGTTAAGGGAAAAATGTTACATGTAATTCCGTTTTGCAGATAGCTGGTAAGGGAAGCTATATTTTTGGAGCCTCTTTGCGAGTGACCCGTTGCTCACGTCGGGCTAACATTATGAAAAAGAAAAACTATAGTGTTTCTCATTTACCATTACTTATTCGAACTATAGTGGATTTAATTTTCCCAGAAGAGTTCCTTGTGCCATGCATGGTCTGTGTGTACCATAAAAAACCTCAGTGGATCATTCTGAGTTCAATCCCATATATATATATATATATATATATATATATATATATATATATATATATATATATATATATATATATATATATATATAAGCAAACAACCACAGGGAAAAGGAAACACGAAGTCCGAGCGCTTTCGTGATATATTCACATTATCAAGGAACAATGTGAATATATCACGAAAGCGCTCGGACTTCGTGTTTCCTTTTCCCTGTGGTTGTTTGCTTATTAATAAGATCACGTGTTATTCTGTGATTTTAGTGCATATATATATATATATATATATATATATAATATATATATATATATATATATATATATATATATATATATAATATAATATATATATACACACAGCGACTTAATATGCACTCTGCATATAATAAGATAATATACAATATAATTTAACACCTCATATCATAGAGCACATATACTCACCCCATTAGGACCTAATAGCTTATACCCAGCAGCTAAATGACCAATCCGGTTCCTCAAATCAGGTGTAAAAGTCTCAGGCACAAATATCCAAATATACCGACATACCAATGTGCAGATTTAAGAGGAACTCATAAATACGAACAATAAAAAACATATGTGATGAGGAACAGCAATAACTAACGGCACATGATTGCTTCATTATATATATAATAATTTTAGCCATATATAAAAGTTTGACCTTCGTCAGAATGAATAATTCGGCGGAAATTAAAACTAGGTCTAACGAACTAATATATATATATATATAGTATATATATATATATATATATATAATATATATATATATCAGTGATGTAGTCGAGACCATCAAGTCCGAGACTGAGACGAGACCGAGACCTGATCCTCTGAGACCAAGATCGAGATCGAGATCAAAGGTTCGAGATCGAGATCTACCTTCCGAGATGAGACCCTTAAAATTCGAGACCGAGATCGAGACCAAGCTCATGCCCTTTCAATTTGTTTTACACTACTATGGAAATTAGACTATGTTAAGTATATTAATAAACTAATAACTACTTTCTCAGACGTAGTGTGTTGAATGCAAAAAGTGTAGCCTATAAATTAACAAATGAATATATATATATACACACGTACTTTTTATTTATTTACTTTTTATATCTGTTACAGAAGGTTTAATGAACGTACCCACTACCCAGTTTGACTTGTGCATTTATTTAAAGTATGATAAGTGCTCATTACACTTAAGGAACATCAGCATGCTCAGAAGATCTGCTGAAGTTCGACTTCTGTGGGCCTCATTATTATGCTTCCATGGCTAAATACACGCTCAATTGGAGCACTAGAGGCAGGCGCTGTTAAAACAGTCATGGCAATATTGGCCAGTGATGGAATTTATCCCTTTTGGTGCCAAAACTTTATTGAGAGAGCAGTTGTCTAAAATATGAGATTCATCGATCTCTAAGAGGTACCGCCGCAAACTGTTCCCTGCGGTTCAAAATCTTCCCAGTTTCAAACGTTCTTCTGCTTGGACCGATAGCTTTGATATTTTGCCATTAGTCTCGGAACTTTGGTTTGACTCTGTTTTACTTCGTCATCGCTGCTGTGAGAATGAGCGCTGTCTCTCTGTATCTGCTCATTCTCCGTGCTTGAGTTTCCTGTATAGCATTTTTCCAACACATTTCTATGAAAAATAAATTGGCATATCGATACTATAAACAGAGGCATGGCAGTTAGCATAAGGTCTAAATAATATATATATATATATATATATATATATATATATATGACATTAATTCAACGTCCACTCAGCCCAAAGAGATCTATAATGAATTTTAATGATAAAAAATATACGGTATAATGAATTCTGTGATAATTTTAAAAATTTATAATGAAATTATAACATATCTTTTATTTCTCTTTAAGTTCTACTTTAATATCTTTATCAGCTCGTACTTCAATGTCCACCACTGTAGACCAAACTGTGGGTCAAGTAATGTTGCAATTGGATAGATGCTATTGGCAAATGGCAGGGAACTTCATCAGCACCGTCCTTTTCAGCCATCTTGCATGTGACGAATACCTCTTTAAAGCGACGAATAATTCCTTCGGTCAGCTTGTCGATTAACTGCTTGCAGTGCCTGGTGGTTACTCTTAATTTCATAAGATGGTTATGGAGGTCCAGTAGAGTAGGAATAATCATGTTGATCGTACAAGTCAAGTCTCCTGACTGATTAGTGACTGATTAGTGAATACCTAGAGTCCTTACTTTTACAAACTTTCATAAACATTCTGAATTCTGTCTGTTCAAACAAGCCACCATCATGAGTATGCCAATAACATGTATTTTTCATTACGGTCTCGAGAGGTCTCGAAAGGTCTCGGGGAGAAAAACCGAGACCGCGTCTGTCGAGACCGAGATCTAAATAGCGGAGACCGAGATCGAGATCGAGATCTGCAAATTGGGTCTCGAGATCGGTCTCGAGACCGAGACCGATCTCGAGACCTACATCACTGATATATATATATATATATATATATATTAATATCGTAAAGAACGACGCTTGTATAGGAGAACATTCCGCGCAAGATGAGGAGAGAGAACCAACAAAATTAAAAAATGAGGTAACCACCCGGGAATCGAACCCGGGATCTTCCGATTGCCGGTCAGATATGATAACCACTACACCATGGTCCTCACTCGATCAGAAGTCGTAATTCTCCTACATACGCGCAGAAAACCAATACCCCGAGGGGGGCACCTCCCGCATGCCGCACCTATATATACAGTGCAGTTAAATATATATATATATATATATATATATATATATATATATATATATATATATGAAAATTATTTCACGAAAGTAACACGTGAAAATATTTATGATGAATAAACCATGAGGATGTCATTAGACGAAGCGCTTGAGCACCATTTTGTGTTTCCTTTCCTTCGTGGTTTTATTCATCATATATATATATATATATATATACAGCAGCGGGAGCTGAGCACCCAGCCCTGGAAATCCCTCGAACTCCCGATGGGTATACGGTGGAGGTCAAACATGCTCCGCCACTTGATCTCTACGGGGTACCCAAACAATTACTATGGGATTTTGAGAGATTAGATATATATATATATAATATATATATATATATATATATATTATATATATATATATATATATATATATGTGTGTGTATGTATGTGTATATATATATATATAATATATATATATATAATATATATATAAATATATATATTATATAGATATATATATATATATAAAATATATATATAAAATAGCCAGAAAGTTAAGCTATAATCAAATGAATTCTGAATCACTACATTTATAATCAGATTGGGCATGATTTACATGGCAACGGGTATTTGGGTATATTTCGTTGATATAAATACTCAGACCTGTTATTTTAGCGCCACATGGTCAAATAGGGAATTGCTAACCTAATGATTAATATATATATATACTGTATAATATATATAAAAGTACTCTGAATCATTCTTTCATTTTGCCTATATAGTGAGTTGATAAAAGGCCTTGATAGTATCACTCTCACATCTCTTTTGGCGAAACGTCTATATTAAAAACTTGAGTTTTTCTAATGAAGATAATAACATTAATTTTGAAAAAAAATCATCAGTTTTATATTCAATTGCTAATTGTTCCCTTATGCAAAATCCCTTAAGGATCAAATTAGGTTCCAAGTGTCCCAATAAATAAATAAATAAATAAATAAATAAATAATATATATATATATATATATAATATATATATATATTATATATATATATATATATATATATATGAATAGAAACGACGTAAATAAGGAGCGTCTCTGCACACGGGGAAGAGAAATAACGGATTTGCGAGGGTGCCCTCTCAGGGCATTGGTTTCAGCCCTATGTAGGAGAATTTCGATTTATGATTGATCGGTCCGTAGTGTAATGGTAGCGCATCCAACCGGCAATTGGAAGGCCCTGGGTTCGATTCCCGGGCGGTTCGCCTCATTTTTCATTTATTCGTTATTTCTCTTCCCCGTGTGCAGAGACGCTCCTTATTTACGTCGTTTCTATTCATTTATATACTGCGTGGTCATTGCAGTTAAATGCACATATTCACGATTTGCGAGGGTGCCCTCTCAGGGCATTGGTTTCTGCCCTATGTAGGAGAATTTCGATTTATGATTGATCGAGGTCCGTAGTGTAATGGTAGCGCATCCAACCGGCAATTGGAAGGCCCTGGGTTCGATTCCCGGGCGGTTCGCCTCATTTTTCATTTATTCGTTATTTCTCTTCCCCGTGTGCAGAGACGCTCCTTATTTACGTCGTTTCTATTCATTTATATACTGCGTGGTCATTGCAGTTAAATGTATATATATATATATATTATATATATTTGCATAATGGAGGATAAATTCGGTGAGAGAGAGAGAGAGAGAGAGAGAGATCCAAGGAGTTACAAGGACAAGGAGTTACAAGGACAAGGAGTTACAAGGACAAGAAGTACCTCAAAAGGCCTTGCGGCCCATATCGAGGAGGTACTAATGGCAACGGGTGCCAGGGAAAAGTTCATACACCCTCAAATAGTGTGCAAGATTCGGTCTAACCTTTTCTTGAACTGATCCACAGAGGAACTGTTCACAACTTCTGCAAGTAGCCTATTCCACGTGTCACAGATCTTATAGGTCAAGTAATTCCCACACACACTAGTGCTAAACCGTTTCAAATCCAACTTCCAACTATTGTTGCGAGTTGAGTTATCATTTAAACTAAACCTGTTTCTAAAATCGATATCGTTGAAGCCGTGTCAGAGCTTGAAAACCTCGATGAGTTGACTGCACAGCCTCCGAGTTTCCTGCGAAAACAAATTCAGGGCGCATAAGCGTCGATTATAGCCCATATGCCTAACGGAAGGGATTAACTTTGTGGCCCTCGCCTGCAGTCGCTTCAGCCCCTCAATATCTTTCCTGAGGGTGGGCGACCAGAACTGCACAGCATACACCAGGGAATTTATAGAGAGAGCACAATCTCCTTGTTCCGAAATCGAAATTGCCTCCTGATATAACCCAACAGCTTCTGGGCTTTCTTTTCCAACTCTACACACTGTTTAGTAAACTTAAGGTCGCTGCTAATTAGCACACCCAATCCCTTTTCCAAATCAGTGGCCTCGATATTACTGACCGACTTGGGATTGGCGTAGCCAATGTGCATTGTAAGAGTGTGATTGTTATGGTAGGGTCATTGTGAAAGTTGAATGTGAGCGATAGGTGGTGTGTGAGACTAGAGCTTGGTGTGAATTATTTGAAAATGAGCGAAGTGAAAGACAGTAATGGAAGTTTGGGGATGATTCGTGCTTGTGATCTGAACAATAAAGGTTGGAAGCGGGAAATTCAAGTTACAGAAATTTCAAGAAGTTGGATATTTAAAAGTTTGAGTTGTCGGCATTAAATCTGTGGTCACTTCAGGTAATTTTCTTATGTATTTTCATGTTAATGTATATTTTTTTGTTATTAATGCGTGAATAACAACTATTTACTGTTAAATTATGTAGATATGTTGAATTGTGATTAATATTTAGTTAGTTTTTCTTTTAATATAAGATATAATTTGAAAATAATTTATAATTGTGATTATTGTACAGGGTACAGGGTACAGGGTACAGTGGTGTCTGAATATTGCCTATACTGCAAGTATTGAAGCCTCTATACGAGGTAAGGTCTAGTTGGAATTATTTACTAAAAGAATTTGAAATATCGAATTGTACACGTATTTTTGGAATTTGTCTATTATTGTTCCGATAGGCTTCAAAGCTGGAATGTGGAACTGCGCTTAGGTTCGGCTGAAAAACTGAATTCCTGGTAATTGGAACGGCCGTCTACAGAAGCTGAACGTAACGGTCAGAGCATTTTGTGGCCCCAGTTCTGAGGTTCAACGTCATCAATTGGAAAGTCAAGGCAGGATTGGAAACAAAGCCTATCCTTGCCTGTCCATCTAAATCACTCGCAACAGCCGGGAAATCAAGAGTAACAGTTTTGGGACACCACTGCGACAGAGACAAGTGAAGTGATAGTTCACTTTAAGTAGGAACAGGACCTACTGTTTGTATATATTTTAAGTGCGTGGTCTGTGTTAATTTAAGTTTAGATTATAGGTTTTTATAAATATATTTGACTTAGTTGAATGCTTTCTTTTAATGGAACTTTAATGGGCCGACTGGACAAATTGTTCTGTGAACACCACATTGCTTTTTGAACCCATAATAACGAAAGAAGAGGAGGACCAGTAACAAGTACGACAGGTGGAGCAAATGACCCATGAAGCAAAGCAATCGATGCGGTTATGACTATCAGTGCTATGATGAATGAAAATGATGAAATGAGTGATGTAAGTGTGACTCTGATGAGAATAAGAGAAAAGGTGAAGAACAAGAAATGTATGTATTTGGTACCTTTAACGCATGTTCAAAGTGATGGAAGTATAGAATGGTTTGATGTGGAACTTAGAGAGAGTGGTGTGAATTCTGGCGATAGAGAGCAAGAATTTGGTATGAAGGTGGATGGCGGTGAATCAGAAGTGGAGCCAAGAATGCAAAGAATGGATGAGTGCATACGCAAATGACCCAAGCAAAGCAATCGATGCGGTTATGACTATCAGCACGAATGAGAATTGAAAGGAAGGATGATTTTGAAATAGTATGGATGTACAAGGAAGAAAATTTGGATATGTATGCATATAGGTTGGAGACCTTGGCAAGCGTGACCGGACAACTCAGACCCGGACAACTCATACCTAGGACAACTCATACCTAGGACAACTCATACTCTCTTCAACAATTACCACCCCAATGTTGATCTTTTCATCTATATCCACCCCGAAAGTTTAAACTCTGCAAATTAACCAAAATAAGATAAGAAAACAATAACAACAAATTTATTATTTATTGCAAACATATAATAAATAGAGAACCATTATTTACATAAGATAAAATTTGAATGCCCGGTTAGGTCAACTGTACGCCTTGACGATTGGTTAGGTTTAGTCGTGATGTTTTCGTTAGTTTTAACGAAAATATCACGACTAAACCTAACCAATCGTCAAGGGCGTACAGTTGACCTAACTGGGCATTCAATGAACCCAATGGTTCCCTGAGTTTTTTATGATACACACAGACCGTGCATGGAACAAGGAACTCTTCTGGGATAATTAAATCCACTATAGTCCGAATAAGTAATGGTAAATGACAAATACCATAGTTTTTCTTTTTCATGATGCAAGCCCGACGTGGGCAACGGGTCTCTCGCAAAGAGGTCCCATAAATATAGCTTCCCTCACCAGTTATCTGCAAAGCAGACAGGATCCAGCTTTGGGACATGGATCTAGGGTTTAAAGCAGCCTAGCCCCACTACATTTAGAACCTCAATATAAGTAAAAGACTCGTTGCCCCTTTTTCTTTGATTTATTCAATCCGACGTGAATGCAACGAGTCTTTTACTTATATTGAGGTTCTAAATGTAGTGGGGCTAGGCTGCTTTAAACCCTAGATCCATGTCCCAAAGCTGGATCCTGTCTGCTTTGCAGATAGCTGGTGAGGGAAGCTACAGTGCCCGCGAAAAGTATCCGATCACCCTTGAAATTTGTATTTTTACATAAAAAACAATGTTTAAATGTATACTAACCTTTATTAGTATTTTGTCATCTGTCCTTTGGTTTGGATGACTTGTTCTAGACGTTTTGGCATGGATTTAATCAAGTTTTGACAAACTTCCACTGATATTTCCTTGCACCATACCTTTTTGATGGCCTCTGTAATTTTTCGACTGAGCCAGTGTCGTGGCATTAACCTTATTTTTATTATTAGCCACAGATTTTCTATCGGATTGAGATCTGGACTATTACCAGGCCAATCCAAAATATCAAATTTATTGTCAGTAATCCATTTGTCACTATTTTGGCCCTGTGACATGGTGCACCATCATGCATGTATGTTTTTGTCCTTTGGATTGCCATTGCCATTGGAAGTTTATCCTGTAGCATTGCTAAATACCGTGCACCATTCATAGTTGTGTTCTTCGGAAGAAAATATAAGTTTCCACGCCCATAGTAACCGAAACAACCCCAAACCATCACACTTGGAGGGTGTTTCATTGTCTTTAGGGTGTATTTAGGGTCCATCCTATTTGAGCCAATAGGCCGGCGAACCTTTTTTGGACAACTTCTGAATGTCAAAAATGTCGACTCATCGCTAAATAAAACCTTCTTCCAGTCATCAACAGTCCAATGAATGTATTTTTTACAAAATGCGACACGTTTTTTACGCATTTTTTCATTAATGAACGGTTTCTTAGCAGCATGGCGAGATGGTAATCCGAGTTCTTTTTGGAGCCGCTCCTGGATAGTTCGTTCAGAAACACCAGATAACAAATTATTCATATTAAATTTTATTTCTTTCGCAGTTATTGTTGGGTTTTTCAATACTAAACGTTTCATAAGTTTGTCTGTTCGCGAATTTGTTTTTCTCGGTCTGCCAGATCGTTTTTAGGGACTGGCGTGGTTAGGCCACCATTGTTCTTAGCCCGTGAAACCCATAAATTAACGGTACTTTGGGATATGTTTAATTCCTTAGCTATCTGTCTCTGTGATTTCCCACATGCATGCAAAGCAACAATAGCACCTCGACAATCACTCTTAAGTTGTTTTTTAGCACACATTATATATAAATTTTATTTACACCACTTTCTGTAAAAAAAAAAAAATATCAAGAAATTTACACAAACAGTGAAATCTGACAAATTTGAGACACAGCCACCCGCAACGAAGGCTACCAGAACACTAATTTGAGAATGCATTGGATAGCTCTCATATCAGCGAGCAACCTCAAAGTTACCAGATGTCGCTAGAACAAATAGAAAGTGAATTACGTGTCTCTGAATATCAAGGGAAAATATTGTATTTTCTTGAGTGATCGGATACTTTTCGCGGGCACTGTATATCTATGGGACCTCTTTGCGAGAGACCCGTTGCCCACGTCGGGCTTGCATCATGAAAAAAAAAACTATGGTATTTGTCATTTACCATTACTTATTCAGACTATAGTGGATTTAATTATCCCAGAAGAGTTCCTTGTTCCATGCACGGTCTGTGTGTATCATATATATATATATATATATATATATATATATATATATATATATATTATATATATATATACTGTATATACTGTATATAACTTGCATGAATTTTAAATGTTTAAATTTAATTTTTAATTTTACAAAATAAATGTTTTCATTTCAAAATGTTTTCATTAATAACTTGCATGAATTTTAAATGTTTAAATTTAATTTTTAATTTTACAAAATAAATGTTTTCATTAATTTTTCATTTTTTTTTCTGGTCCTGGGTATGAGTTGTCCTGGGTATGAGTTGTCCTGGGTATGAGTTGTCCTGGGTATGAGTAGTGATGTAAAAAAAACGTTTTTTTTATGTCCATGTTGTTTTTTTTGTTTTTTTTTGTCGTTTTTTTTGTTTTTTAGTTTTTTTTTGTTTTTTATTGTTTTTTTTGTTTTTTTTGTTTTTTTTAATAATTAATATAGATATTGCCAATTTAATTATAAGGTATACTTTTGCAATGATATATATTATAAAAATAGATAAATAAATAATAAAATAGGCCATATGGTACCAGTATAGAATGTCCTTTTCAGCCTATTTACAGAAAAAAACTGGTCTCTTTCTTGCACTGAAAGTCTTGTATCTTGAGATCCGTTAAACTTGCGAGAACACTGGCTGGGAGCTGACTGCCCATTGTCCAACCTTTCCAGGACTCTCCCATCCATGCCTCGGATTTTGAATCTCCCACTTAACTATCCTTTAGACCCGCGATGACATATTTTCCCCCCCCGAGACCATCCATATATATATATACATACGCATACACCCATATACATATATACCAATATATACATAAATACTTATATACACATATTTATATCTATTATATACCCCATACACATGCATACATCCAGAATTCCAGATACATATGCACGCATACTCACATATATACATACACAAACTCATACACCTCTATTTCGCCCTTTCATTACCTCCGAGATCATTTAGCACATACAGTAATATCCATACAGCCAAAAGAAACTGATTAAGCACAGACAGAGCAGCAAAGCTAGTATTTATATCCCAAAATGCAAAATTCCAAGAAAGTGAAGTAAAACATGGTGCTACATTGGCTTCGTCAACATCCAAATCTGCAATAAGTACGTACCAGTACCTGTGATATTGAAACTATATGCTCTAATCAATCTAGTGATAATGATTCTTCAATGGAAATAGAATCAGATAATGAAAGTTAAACAGCATTAGGTTAACACAAAGGTTAAAGAGATGAATATTTTTATTTTTTTTTATTTTTCTATTTGGAATATATATATATATACACACTGGTATTCTTGCCAATCACAATTATATATATTGTTTTATACCAGTATTATGTATTTTTGATTATGTATATTATACCAGTACCTGTGATATTGAAACTAGCATATATGCTCTACCCAATCTAGTGATGATTTCCATGGAAATGAAGGTTAAACAACATTAGGTTAACAAAAAGGTTCAAAAAAAGGTGAATATTTTCCTTTTCTATCTGGAATATATATACTGGTACTCTTGCCAATCACAATTATGTATATGTTTGAAACGAGGAAGAATGTTTTATGTTCTAGTTAAAAAATATATATACATATAAAAAATGAGGGTTTGTTTTCCTTTCTATTATATACTTTTTGCGTGATTCAGTTTTTCTAAAAGATGACTATATATACTAGGTATAACCGTATAAGCATGGTAGTATAGTAAATTATAGGTAATACTAATATACTTATTAGATTAAAGGAAGAAAAATATGGAATAAGTTTAAAACAATAAAAAACAAAAAAAACAAAAAAAACAGACTATCTTCGTTTAACAAAAAAACGACAAAAAAAACGACACAATAAAAAACGACTCACATCACTAGGTATGAGTTGTCCTGGGTATGAGTTGTCCTGGGTATGAGTTGTCCTAGAACCCTTGGCAAGACAGAAGTTTGGGGATAAGATTGAATATTCAAAAGCTCTGGTCAGAAAGTTTTTGGAAACTATTCCGGAACAGGTGGCGGAATTTTTCCACATGAAACGAAAGGAGAAGATAAGAATGAGTGGGAGTAGGTTGATGTGGCCAGAGATTTTAGAACTACTTGAGGATAAACCTCTTGATGAGGAAGGGAGGTACTATTCCAAGACAAATATAAGGAGAGAGAAAGAGAGCGAGAGGTATATATGGGGCATGCAGGTGGGAATGGAAGAATACAAGAGTCTGGTCTGCCTGAGTATGAGTCCTATCGAGATACCCTGAAGGTAAATCCCACTGAGGTGATGGCCAAGTCCATGGAGGATTTTTATGCCTGGCAGAGCGATAGAAGGGGAGAGAATGTGCAAGGACAACAGAGAAATGTGGATGCCAGTCGAAATAGGGGCAGCAATGAACGGCAAAGACAGAATTTGAATAGAAGTGGCCAGTGGCAGCATCAGAATAGCTTACCACAATGGCAGGGTCATTTAATGATCTGTATAAGTATTGTGGACGTAGTGGGCATTTGGGGATAAACTGTAGAAGAAAGAATGGGTCTTGTTATGCATGTGGTGAGCGAGGGCATATGGCAAGAGACTGTCGAATGAATGGGAGTGAGTGTAAAAGGTGTCACAAGTTTGGACATATAGTTCATTTCTGCTCTTTACATCAAGTTGGAAACCAGTATGAGAGGAAGAATGACTGATTGAGCAGCAAGAAAGATGGGTGAATGAGCAACTGAGTGGCGCTCAGGCTGTGGCAATGGAAAATGCCTCTTCGGGAAAATGCTAAGGCAGGGGTCACACAGTAGTGGGGCCTCTGGGATGAATGAAACAAAGGAGGATGAGTAGGAATTGTCTGCAGGTTTTTCAAAAATGAATGTGATGCATGAGGGAAGAGTGGAAGAATATATGAAGGTAGAGATAGAGTTGTCAGGTTTGGTGGATACAGGATGTCTACCAAATCTGATTCGTGTATATGCATTCAAAAGAATGGACCTACAAAGTATGGGTAATGTAAAAGTGAAAAAATGTGATGGGCCATGGAAGAGGATGAATATGAAGACGAAAATGAACGTGTTAATGTGGCTTATGATCGAGAGTTCCCTGTGTGGGCAGTATTGCCCGAGGATGAGTGGAGGAGGCAGGCTATGTCCGTAAATGAGAAATCATATACTGGGGCTGCGAAGAATAGGGTGGAAATCGTGCAAGTGGTCAAGAAAGTGCAAGTGACAGGAAGTTGCTAAAGTGTTATCATTGTAAAAAGAAAGGGCATGTTAGGGATGACTGCTGGCGTTAGAAAGGAGCATGTTTGATATGTGGGAGTGTAGAACATAGGATAAAAGACTGCCCAAGGAAATTCCGCGAAGCGAGTGCGGTTAATAAGGAGGGGACTACAAGATTAAGATGTTATTTTTGTAGAGAGCGAAATGTCCTGCCCTTGAGAAACTGCGGTTGATTGGGATTGAGAATGCTAATCAGGGAGGTACTGCGCGTGTGAACGAATGTGGAAATGGAGAAACTAGTAAGAGTGCTGAACGTAGTAATTTAAACGTGTGAGCTCCGGTCTGAATAGGGACCGACCGGAGCAAGGTAAGAGTGAAGTATACATGCCGTGTGGTGTCCCTCCAGGGAAAGTTAAGATAAAAAGTGTCAGTAAAAATGCAATTTTGAATCCTGAAGTGAATGAATGGATACCGGATTGGGCGAATGTGTGTCATGGAAGTGTAAACAGATTTTCAGTTTTTTGTATACAAGAAAAAATGGTCGAAGAACAGAAGTTGTGCTGGTTGCGTAACTAGTTTCTTCCGTTGAATGTAATATTGGGGTTGCAGGAAAGATCTGATAAGTTGAAACTTTTGAAGGAAAAGGTAGAGAATAAAAAATGTATAAGTGATAAAGAACTTCTTTTAAAAGATTTTAAGAAAGCATGGAAAGAATTGAGGGTTATTAAAGGATTACTGCTAAGGAGAAGTTTAACGAATGGGTTATGTGCAGCTGTGGTGGAATTTGATCAGATGGTGCATATTGTGGCTGTAATACATAGAGAGCTGGCTCATAGAGGAAGGGACAAATTGAGTGAATTGGTATCTAGATATGTATGGCATCCTAAATTGTATATGGTGGTAGGCGATGTATATAGATCATGTGAACGTTGTCAGAAATTCAAGGTAGGGCATCAGGTTACCTTTCCGCCAACTCTGAAAGTGATTACAAGAGCGCCATTTGAATTGGTAGCAGTGGACTTGGTAGTACTGCCTAGGACGGTGAATGGAAATGTCGGATGTTTGGTGTGTGTGTGTGTGTGTGTGTGTGTGTGTGTGTGTGTGTGTGTGTGTGTCATTATAGCAAATGGGTATGTGCTAGGTCAATTAAGAATAAAAGTGCGAAAGTGGTTGTAAATGTGTTGGAGAAGCAATTACTGCCTAGTATGTTAAGATAAGAATACCTGTGAAGATGTTGACAGACAATGGTCCCGAGTTTAGAGCAGTAGCTTTTGAGGAAATGCTTGAGAAGTATGGTATCAGTCATGCGTATGCTAGTCCTTATAAACCAGTTTGTAACGCCGCGGTAGAAAAAGTGAATAGAACACTAACTGGGTTATTGAGTAGTTTGAGTGAGAGAATGAATGATTGGGATGAATATCTGACAAAAGCTTTAATGGTGTATAACAACGCAGTGCATGCACGAACTGGAGTCTCTCCTGCAAGTAAACTGTTAGAAGAAGCGCATGTAACTGGAGGTATGTTGCCCTTGTCGCGAGAGGAGAAAGCGAAATGGTCGGAAGGACATCCTGCATCATTTTTACCTTTTGCAGTAGGTGTGAAGGTGCTACGCAAGATAATTACGAACGATCGAAGTGTGGTTAGGAAAATGTCAGAAAGATATGATAGCCCGTATGTTGTGCACAAACTGTTGAATGGTGGCGTCTCTTACGTGATTGGAAAGGAAGGCAGAGTTTTGCAAGTTCACCATAGTCACTTGAAGCTGTGGGCAGACCCTCCACAGTATTTAGAAGAAAATTTTAACAGACAGGAGCAGAGTAGTAGGGTAAATTTAATGGGTGACGTTTGTAGAGAAAGTAGGAATCCAGGGAATGGAGAGGTCGTGAAAAGTAGAACGTTTAATGTAGTAAGAAGAAGAGAAATGCCTCTGTCATCTAGGAGTGATTCTTCGAGTGAAGAAGATAGTGTTTTTGGAAGCGAAAGTGAACGTACAGAGGAAGGGATTCACAATTTTAGGTATGTAGCGAAGAAGGTAAATGATTTGGAAAGGTCGAATAAGAAGTTGAAAAAAGAATTAAAAGCTTATGAAAGGAAGCGTGAGGTTCAGCGATGTAACGTCATGACTCAAACTGAAACGACAGGAGTGGCTGGTGAACAATGTAGTCGTTTGGGTATAGATGTTTCTGTACAAACTGAGACAAAGGTGTATGGTTTGGGGGAGCCGCATGTGCTTAATGCTCAAAGGGAGTGGGTGGACCAAGAATGCAGTTGGTCTGACAACCTGAAGAGTTTATCAGGTGAAGCGGATTCTTTTGATAGCATTGACGATTCTGAGTCAAATGAGCGGAACAATGCGTATGAAGATGACTTGGTTCAGAATGAAAATGATGAAATGAGTGATGTAAGTGGGACTCTGATGAGAATAAGAGAAAAGGTGAAGAACAAGAAATGTATGTCTTTGGTACCTTTAACGCATGTTCAAAATTATGGAAGTATAGAATGGTCTGATGTGGAACTTAGCGAGACTGGTATGAATTCTGGCGATAGAGCACAAGAATTTGGTATGAAGGTGGATGAGGTGAATCAGAAGTGGAGCCAAGAATGCAAAGAATGGATGAGTGCATACGCACAAGAAGAGAGTCAGAGGATTTATGTGGCAGTATGACTAAGATATTTTCAGATATGCGAATTCAAAGATATTTTCAGTATCATCAGGTTATCGTACAAGATCAAAGGGAACAGTGAAAGATATTCCCAATGTTCAGCAGAGAGCACTTGAATACAAGTGGCCACGGGGTTTAAGAAAATAAAGGAAACAGTAGGTGAAGAGTAAATTGTACAGGATCTTTAGTAAAATTGTTAATGTTTGTGTTGAACCTTTATTTACAGTTAATGTAATTTAAAATTAGTTATATTTATAATGTCACTGTTTTTGTAAGTTCTTATTTGGTTTTAAGTATATTTGTTTGTGATACGTAAAGAAATTGTCAGGTTCTCATTTAACGAAACCATTATGGTAAATAGGTAATTGAAGGGTTGTTAGTTTTATCCCTTTCCCTTCAGTATTTGACTTTCAAATGGATAATGGTGTGGTGTGTGCGAACATCATCTCTCCTTTAGTATACACCAATAAATAACGCAGAATTATTCTAAGTCAATTAAATAAATAGCGCAACCATTAAAATAAATATATATTTGCACCCTCGCCTCTCCGTATATACTATGTATACACTTAGCCTTCTAAGCCAGCTGGCTGATTACACCTTCTAAACCAACTAAGGCTGTAAAGAAATCCATTATGCTCCGAGACATGCCTGCGTGAACATCTCTTCCTTGTTAGGTTAGGTTAGATTACCTTCTTAGGTCAGGACAGGTTAGAGTTACCTCTTTTGGGGGAGATCATTGTCCCTCTTCCCCCAAAACCCCCTTCATACAACTTGCGGGACTAACCCCATCCCCCTTGTCGTGTCGCATAACCCCTCCCCCACCCCCTTGCACCATTGACCATCTTGCATAGCAATTGATCTGCACTCTCCCTTTATGCAGGCATACTACTGGTGGGATGCAAGACGAGTTTGGTCCCCGTCCCGCATCCTAGTAACACGGTTGTGTGGCGAAAACTCGTCCAAAAAGAGAAGTGTGTATGTAAAAAAAATTGTAATTACAAAATAATATCTAATATTTATAACTAACCAAATATCGAAAGTCAATTAATAAATTATGAATTTAAACTATCATATTATCAAGCTGACAAATTTATGTATGAACATCCGCACCCGCGAGGATGTTAAAGTTTGGCACCCGCATCCGCAGATGTCTGACATCATACATCACTAATGTACATAGCTAAACATTACGGCGTCGGGCTTTGGGCGGTGCGGCCCCGAGTTCGCTCCCACCCGCTGGTAATCGGGTACGGTTGGGCCGGTCACTCACCGAGTTTCCGCTCGGGTTCAGGTGACCCTCGGGGCACACTCATCTCCACTTAAAAGGGAAAATGAGCTTCCTGAATATTACCTTTTATATACAGTAGCTATACTTGGCTTTGATCCTTTCGCCTCTCTCTCCCTAGCCTATTTTATTCCTTTCTCTTACATAAAACCTTCAAAGAAAACCAGTTTCATGCGTAAATTACTTTCTTTAACTTAAAAATACCTTCAAAACAACCTCTGAGGGTTAGTCAACATTCTCAGCAAAACATGGGACGTATATTAAATGTCATAAACGTTTTATTGACGGTTTATAAACATTTTATTAACGTTTTTTGACTGTTTTATTGACGATTCATAAAATTTGATTTGTTTTATAAACGTTCTTTTGGCGTTTTATAAACATTTTATTAACGTTTCATACACGTTTTATAAATGTTTATCACGTTCACTAAACGTTCATTTCTTGCTGGGTTTATTTACTTCAAATGATTACTAATGAGTGAATACCAGGGGTTCCCCCAAGCTTATTTCGTTTTGTACCATGTACAACAGAGGAGAAACTTTATCGTACCACCACCCTCAATGTTTTTCAGTCCAGACCTATTATGTATTACAATTATTTTAAAGGCACGCATAATTAAACTTCCCTAATAATAACAACTCAGTAAGTTACTTCTCGGAGATACAAACTCTTAATTTAGCTTTGTTTTTATTTGATGGTTTACCGAAATTTAATTTTTTATATATTTACATACAACTAAACAGTAGCTCCCGTCCAAGCAGAAGCTCACGTACCACCAGTATATATATATACACACACACAGGGTGTTTCATAACATGTGGGACGCACTTTCAGGATGGATTCAGGACCTGAAAACAATGAAAAAAGTGTATATAAACATATGCACGAAATCGCTTTGTTTCGGAGTTACAGCCCGTTGTGTGTTCCAGCAAGTATCCGCCTTACCTTTAAAGAAGTGCTCAAAATGACCGCCTTGCGCTTGAATACACGCCTGAACACGCCTCTCCATAGACTGCCTGACGCGTTCAAACATTCCAGGTATTGCTGGGATTTTCTGGCATCCTTGTTCTACACGTTAGCGAAGCATTTCAACGTTGTCAATGGGTGTCACGGAAACGATGGATTTCAGATGACCCCACAGGTAAAAATCGAGTGGATTCAGGTCCGGGGAGCGAGCAGGCCACGCAATGGGTCCTCCACGGCCTATCCATTTGTCACAGAATATATATTCTCTATATATATAGTCTCTGGCTACTCGACTAAAATGAGGCGGAGCGCTATCATGCAGAAACCACATACGACGTCGGACACCAAGAGGAACTTCATCTAGTAAATCGCTTAAATCATTCCTTAAAAAATTGGAATAAGATTCTCCTGTTAATCTTCCAGGCAAAACAAAAGGACCGATTAAGTTGTCGGCAATAAGTCCTCCTGCCCATACATTAATAATAAATTGTTGTTGGTGCCTTGACTGGATGATGGCATGCGAATTCTCTTCGGCCCAGTGATGAGTGTTGTGAAAACTGATCACGCCATTTCATGTGAAGGCAGCCTCATCAGGAAACAACCCGGAGGATAGAAAAAGAGGATTGCGAGCACACTGTTGAAGGAACCAAGTACAAAAAGCCTCTCGTGGTGGAAAATCATCTTCAGTAAGGCCTTGTACTCTCTGAATGTGATATGGATAAAGCTATCGTTCCCGTAAAATTTTCCACACAGTTGTGTATCTTACACCCTCTGCTGCTGCTATCCTTCGGGTGCTGACACCAGAATGTTCTTCCACGCGATTCAGGACTCGCTCCTCCAACTCAACAGTTCTGGCGCTGATTGGTCTACCACCATCTGAACCTCGCTTGTTGAATGATCCTGTATCACCAAGACGCTCGTCTATTCTCTGAAAGTTCTTCTTATCTGGCAGGCGGCGATGTGGAAACCTTTCCGCATACAGACGTCTTGCTGCGGCCGCATTACACTTGGCAAGTCTATACATGAGATGCATGTCTACCATTTCTCTGTTTGAATAAGCCTCCATTCTCACTTCAAATGCACACAATCACTGAATAGCACACAAACTTTTAAGGATTTTTTTTCACTGGGCTGCAATTATTCAAGGTAAGAAGTTACGAATACGAACAGTGAAACACCGCGATGCACCTCTGACTGACTGATGGCTCTACACTCAACGATATTGAAACACGTCATAGAATGTTCGAAACATTACAATCGGCAAAGCCATACATAAGATAAGTCTCGTACACACTCACAAACATTGTTGGCAAGCATTGTTTGTAAACAGTTTGCGGAAAAAATTGCTGAAACACAAAACGGGCTGTAACTCGGAAACAAAGCGATTTCGGGCATATATTTATATATACTTTTTTCATTGTTTTCAGGTCCTGAATCCATCCTGAAAGTGCGTCCCACATGTTATGAAACACCCTGTATATATATAATATATATATATATATATATATATATATATATATATAACGTAAAGAACGACGCTTGTATAGGAGATATTCCGCGCAAGACGAGAAAGAGAAAACAACAAATGAAAAAATGAAGTACCACCTGGGAATCGAACCCGGGTTATCGCGTCTGACCGGCAATCGGAAGATCCCGGGTTCGATTCCCAGGTGGTACTTCATTTTTTTCATTTGTTGTTTTCTCTTTCTCGTCTTGCGCGGAATATCTCCTATACAAGCGTCGTTCTTTACGTTATTTATACTGCGTGTTCTTTGCAGTTGAATGTATATATATATATATATAGATATATATACCGGGTGTCCGAGAATTATCTGTACAATGTTTGGCTGTTATTAAAAGTCAACCATGAAGTGTAGAAATTCCAGTGTTGTCCCATTTTACAGAGAATCTCATTAAGTTTTTTCTGATACCACGTTTTGACAAGTTTTTTAGAAATGTACGCGGGTGACAGACATTGATGATTTATAAGCAAGAATCACAGCTGCTATTGAGCGAATTGATGTGGATATGCTGCAGCGTAGATGGCAACATTTGGAGTATCGATTGGATGTTTTGCGAATCACTAATGGTGCACATATCGAATGTTTGTAACAACGTTACGTTAATAAAGAAACTTTTGAAAATACAGATTCTAAATAATCTTGTTTAAGAATTTTACGTGTGTTATCAAGAATTTTATTAAAAGATGAAATTGTACAGATAATGTTCGGACACACTGGAATTTCTAAAAAACTTGTCAAAACTTGGTATCAGAAAAAACTTAATGAGATTCTCTGTAAAATGGGACAACACTGGAATTTCTACACTTCATGGTTGACTTTTAATAACAGCCAAAAATTGTACAGATAATTCTCGGACACCCTGTATATATATATATATATATATATATATATGTGTGTATGTATATGTTACGCCCCTTTTGTGAAATTACCCAGTTCATGAAATGGGCAAATTTGCTGCCCATTTCATGAACTGGGCAAACGAAATCTTGCCCATTTCATGAACTGGGCAGCATCGTGTAGGAGATTAAAAGTTTCCTACATATATCACATTTGTGCCATTTGCATATTTGTATTGAGTTGACCTGACTTGAATTTGTGCTGACCTGATCTGAAATGACTTGACTTTATCTTTGGGGACGAATGTGAGGTGAAGGCGGACTATAAAAGGGGGAATCGAAGACAAATATTAGTTCAATTACATTAAAGCAAAAAATTTAAAGGACAAATAAAACAAACAATTCATTCTATGAGATATAATGCCCGGTCAGGTTAACTGTATGTTAGGTTAAGTTCTGTTATTTTCGTTAGTTTTAACGAAAATATCACAACCTAACCAACTGTCAAGGGCATAGTTGTTCCTGAGGAACATCTTCAGGTATAAGGCCACTGAAGCGACTTAAAGGACAAATAAAACAAACAATTCATTCTATGGGATATAATGCCCGGTTAGGTCAACTGTATGCCATTGACAATTGGTTAAGTTGTGATATTTTCGTTAAAACTAACGAAAATAACAGAACTTAACCTAACATACAGTTAACCTGACCGGGCATTATATCTCATAGAATGAATTGTTTGTTTTATTTGTCCTTTAATTTTTTTGTTTTAATGTAAGTGAACTAATATTTGTCTTCATGATTCCCCCTTTTATAGTCCGCCTTCACCTCACATTCGTCCCCAAAGATAAAGTCAAGTCATTTCAGGTCAGGTCAGCACAAATTCAAGTCAGGTCAGCTCAATACAAATATGCAAATGGCACAAATGTGATATATGTAGGAAACTTTTAATCTCCTACACGATACTGCCCAGTTCATGAATTGGGCAGTCAGATTGCCCATTTCATGAACTGGGTAATTTCACAAACGTGGCGTGATATATATATATATATATATATATATATATATATATATATATATATATTACTCGTAGGGTGGTCCAAAAAATAAAATTTTGTAAATTTTTACCGCCATATGGCTGCTCTTGTTCCTACAAACATCTCTATGCCAAATTTCAGCCTAATTGAATGATATTTACTGGTCGCTATGAATTTCATTTTGCTACTCATTTTCTAGTAGATTGATCTTCGGGGTCAAAAAAATGAAAAAACAAGGGCAAATGCTAGTTTATTTGTTTGAAAACAGATTAAATCTCAAAGAAAACAGCTTATTTTTTTTAGAAAACAGAATAACTCTTAAAGAAAACCGATTAATTTTTAAAGAACAAAAATGATACGTTTGATAGAAAATTACATTTATCATTCATTTATAATATACACCATTACTTAGATTAACGCTTCATCACTGTCTCCTTCGAAGACGATGAGTAGTCTTGGCGATGTTTTGCTACTAATCGGAGGATGAATTGTTTTTGTTCTTCATCCTTCGTCAAAGATGCATTATATGCCTTGATAAGGGCGATACCCCTCTCCCCCGAATCATTGACAACTTTTAGGTTGATCGCTATGCGTCGAAACTCTTGAAAGTACTCATCCTCCGTCCAGGAATTGGGATCGGTCCTCAGGAAGGTATCCTCCGCTGCCTTCCTTCCTTCCTTCCTTCTTTAACAGATTGAAGATTCCCAGGGTCCTTTTGGTGACCATTTCATACAAATTCAAATCTTCGTTGTTTCCTTCAAGCTTCAATCGACGAGTAACAGTGTATTCTCGTTACGTTGGAGGTTCACGACCGTCTTCCGTTTGGTCTCGGCATCGACTCTAGGATCGAAGAATGCAAGGCCGATGAGATGCTCTCCAAGATACCACAGGTGCCATTGAAGAGCTGTGGATGCTGCTCTGGAAATGGTCTGATTTGGGTACTTTTGCAACATTTTACGAAGCAGAATATCGTTGAAAGGAGCGTTGATTCCGACGGGGGCCTCGTTCCAAAAACGTGCGTAGATCAAGGCGATAAACAGAGAGAGCTCGGTGATATTCTCCGTCTCACGTGCTGTCAGCTGTAGTTGATGCTTGAACAGATAAATTTTGAGGACGTACATGGCCTTGGCCATCCAGCGTGCATGGTGAGTTGGTCCTGGAGCGCGGACCTTGAATTCTTTCTCATCACGGCACCCGAGGAAGGTGAGGCAGGGTCGTAGCAATTCCTCGTAGTCATCACGCGATTGTTTAGACTCCAATGCCTTTGTGAAGTACTGGATCATTTCCTCTCGAAGCTGGAACATCTTTGGATCTGAATAGGTTGTTTGAAGCCTTCATGAAGGAATCCTTCTGAAGTGATGGCCATTTTTTCTGAAAACGTTTAAAGAGAGTCATTTCCGGGCCACCTGTGGGTTCAAGAAGTGCGTTGTAAATGTTTGATACGCCCTTTGCTTTGTCCGGAGCTATAGGGCGCGTCCCTCTGTGGCGAATGTGGGAATACACCTTTCTTCGGTGTAAGGGCTTTCTCTGCCCTCGTGGACCATTGGGCCCGTCTGGGGACCCGGCTGATCTCCTGCTTCTTTTTCTTTCTTTCTCCTTTAACCCATTCTTTCTGGCTTCTCCCTGTTTTTTTTGGCGTTGTTCTTTGGACCTTGATTTTGACCCTTTCCTTGGCCCTTGGGTGTGGGAGGTGGTTGCCCTGCACCCTTGTCGCTTTCCAACCAAACCCAAACCCTGTCCCTGCCACTTTTCACCGCGCGTTGGATGAGAGTGGTCGCCTTTCAGGCACAGGGACTGGGTGCGGGTGTATCTCCCCCTGCGTGACATCCATCGGCGGTGGGACCAAGTGTGCCCACACTTCGCCTTTCCCTTGTTGGAGTCGGTGGTGGCTGGATGCGCGCGGGGGATGAAGTTCTTTTTGTTTAGCTATGGACATTTCCCCCCCCGGCTTACGACTACTGCTTCTCATTCCCGGACTACTCCTTCTCTCAACACTCGGGTGGTGGGCAACCAGGCACTCGAGTCCTTTACCACTGGAAGACCGCAACCTAATGGGGTTGACCCCCCTGTGGAAGCGGAACGCTTGCACTCTCCTTTTCCGTTGCCGACCCCAGTCCGTCCCTCGACTACGCCCTTGGACCTACACTCTCTAGAGCAGGGGCCTCGCCCCAGCCCACTTCAGCCACCTTCGGGCAAGTCAAGTTCCACCGAGGACTTGCCCCCACAACCCGGCTTCTTGCTCTCCCCATATGCCCCCCTCACCCGCCGCCAGCCCACCTCCCCGCGGAGAGCCTCGCGGCGGACGGGGGAGCCGGCATTCACGGCCGTCCTACCGACCGTTGAATATTCCAGTACATTTCGACTCTACAGCCTCCCTCTCCCTTCCAAGTATCCACAAATTCCTGGTGATTCGGCCTACATCTGGGTCCCTCCCGAACAACTCTGAACGGACGTTCCAGGCGATCCGAACCCACAGCAACTCCAGCCGCTATGACGTACGCCCACAGAGGGATGGCTCCCTCCTCGTAAAATCACGCTCAGCCGCAGAGACGAAAGCCCTACTCTCCATCACTGAGGTCCTTGGATGCTCGGTGTCCGTTTCCCCACACCCTCGCCTGAACCAGAGTCAGGGCACTATTTATGCCACCCGCCTACTGTCGGTCGCAGTGAACGAGCTCCTGGAGGATCTCGCACCCCAACGAGTTACTAAGGTCTATCGTTTCACATCCCGACAGGGAGGCCCCCTCCCCCACCCCACGTCTGCTCCTTACTTTTAACTCACTAATCCCCCCTGGCCGTATTGTATGGGGTATGGCGCCTCATGCGAGTTTTCTATCCGCCCATACGTCCCAGACCCGACCCGTTGCTTCAAATGCAATAAATTCGGACACGTCAGCTCCGCTTGTCGACAGCAGCATCCATTATGTGTTCACTGTGGACGACTCGCCCACCCTGACAGGTGCCCCAACACACCCAAATGCTCGAACTGTGAAGGCGCACATCCCTCTTCATCCCGAGAATGCCTTTTCTTCAGGTTCGAGAAGGAGGTCCGAGGCCTACAGGTGACGGACTTCCTTAGCCCTCGTGAGGCACGCGACAGGGTGCGGAGTCGGGAGGTGAGGCCGGGGGTGTCCTATGCCGCTGCTCTCGGCTCTATCATCTCGGCACGCCGCCCTGGCCTGCCGCCGAAACCCCCCCTAGCCACTGCTTCCTGTTTCCCACATAGCGAATCCTCGCAGGACCCGACGGTCCCCTGTCCCCCCACCGTTCCTCTTCTTTCCGCACCTCACCTGCCACGAATCCCCCAGGAGTCTGGGACCAGGGTTTCCAGGTCCCAGCCACCTCAAACCCTGCCTTCCCAGTACTCCCTGTACACGCCCGAACCTGCCGCCCGGAGCAAGCCGTCGAGGCGGAGACGCCGGAGCGTGTCACCAGACCTCCGGCCTCCCAACGTCTCTCCCTCTTCCCTAAGACCAAGAAGACGGCTCGGACCCTTACACCGCCCACCACGTCCATCTCTCCCATCGTAGAAGTCCCACCGTTCTACCCCCACAGACTCTGACAATAGTGGCCGAAATCCACGACCCGCCCTGAACGACGAGACCCAGCCCAGTGGATCCAGTGGATGCGGCTCTGGCGCAGCTGCACGGTGTGACCGAGGGAAGCTCGGCTGCGCCCACGCCCATGAGTCTCCTGGATCTGCCCTTGCCTCCTGGTGCCATTTTCTCCACCCCTCCACGAGACCACTCTGGTTCACCTCCTTCCACCCACATCGTACCTACCCCCCAACATCCCCGACCCCCCCCTTATCAGCTACCCTGAGTACGCCCTCCCTCCCACCCGGTCTTTTTGGTACCCCTGTCACCACCTAGGGTCCGCCGTGAGACCACGGACAGGCGGGGTAGCGCCCTTTTGGGGTTAACGTGCCCCCCTGGCCCGACCATAGAAGCCCGACAAGGCACTTCCGACCCGCTCAGCCCACGATGTTCCTCTGCCTGCCGTGATCCACGCCTCCGGTCTCGCTCGGCCGACCCGACCCCGCAACCTCCGCAGGGTTCGACAGGCCGACCGATTCCTTCCTGGTGAACGGTAGATAGCCAGCCATGCTCCCGACCCAGCCTTCAGTTCGCGAACTCCAGATCCCCCTTCACACTCCAACCTCAGCTCCTACACCTTTACCCATCCCCCTTCATCAACTAATGGATCCCCCGAAAACCACGATAGTCCACTGGAACTGTCGAGGAATCTTTGCAAACTATGAAGGCCTTAACTCCTTGATTGCCACTTCCCGTCCGGTGTGTGTCTGTCTCCAGGAGCTAATCCTGGGGACCAGGTCCATGCCCTGCCCCACTGGTTATTTCTGCGTCGCCACCCCGCCTCCTACCTGCACTCGAAGGGGAGCTGCCATCCTCGTCCACCACGCAGTCCCCTTCTACAAACTCTCCATCCGGTCCCCGCTACAGGTGACTGCCGTCCGGCTCTCCCTGGATAGACAGTACACCATTTGTTCAATCTACCTTCCCCCCCACGCTCAAGTCTCCCGCGACGACCTGGTGGAAGTCGTGGAACAACTCCCCAGGCCCTTCCTACTACTGGGCGATTTCAATAGTCGTCACCCCTTGTGGGGCGACACACACTCCACCTATATGGCCCCAACCCTGATATCCGTCATGACCGAGCTCTCCTTCGAGTGCCTCAACGATGGCTCTCCTACATTCTACCATGCCACCACCTGCACTCCATCATGTATAGACCTGTCCCTCGTATCAACTGATGCCCTCCTAGACTTCACGTGGCAAGTCCTCCGAGAGGACTATGGCAGTGACCATCTCCCCATTCTACTCACCCTCAATCGACCCGACCAGACCGTACGGGTACCGGTAAGGTGGGTTACCACCAACGCGAATTGGGCCCGCTTCCGCGACAACACATATACCACCCTTACAACTGCCCACTTCCCATCCATCGACGGGTGCGTCGCATACTTCGAGTCCGTCGTTCTAACGGCCGCAAGCACAAGCGTACCACAATCTTCCGTCTACCCCCGCGCCCGACGGGTTCCTTGGTGGACCCCGGAGTGCGCGGAGGCCGTGCGCGCCAAGAAGAGGGCAACTCGGCGCTTTTACCGGACGCGACTCCCCATCCATCGCACGGAAATGCAGCGGGTCAGGGCCATCGCCCGCCGCACAATGAAGACAGCGCGCCGAGCCTCTTGGCGTGCCTTTGTGTCCGGCATTACCGTCAACACACCTTCGGCTACCATCTGGAAGAAGGTACGGGGCGTCGAGAGGCGACATGTCCCCTCCCGACCCCCGGTCCTCCGGACAAACGACGGACTCCTATGTGAGCCCAAGTCGGTGGCAGACCACCTTGCTTCTACCTTCGCCGCCGTTTCTTCCTCTGCAGCCAATCCCGTACCGGCCCCTGACGATAGCCCCTCCCCACCGTCCATAGACAGCACCTACAACCGATTGTTTACCATGCGTGAACTACAGACGGCACTGGCCTCTCGACGATCCCCTTGCCCCGGCCCGGACGGTATTCCGTACGGCATGATCCAACACCTCCACTCTACCTTACAAATTTTCATGCTAGACTTATACAATCGCATATGGATAGAGGGTGCCTTCCCCTTTAGGTGGAAGGAGGCCCACGTCATCCCTATCCCCAAGCCCGGCAAAGATTCCCTGGACCCCACAAACTACAGACCAATCGCCCTGACATGTTGTGCCTGCAAGATCCTCGAAAAAATGGTCGCTACGCGATTATCGTTCGTCCTTGAACGTACCAATTCCTTCCCGTCTACCCAGTCCGGCTTCAGACAATTCCGCTCCACCACTGATCCCCTCCTACTTCTCAGCCGAGACATACAGGATGCCTTCGACAATAGACAGTTCGTACTGTCAGTTTTCTTCGACATCCAGAAGGCCTATGACACCACCCGTCGAGCAATGATCCTCGGTCAGCTCCGACATCTGGGCCTTGTCGGAGCCATGCCTACCTTCATCAGGGGCTTCCTTACTTCTCGGACCTTTAAAGTTCGGGTGGGCTCAGTCCTCTCTGACACCTTTGTGCAGGAGGACGGGGTCCCACAGGGAAGCATCCTCAGTGTTCTCTGCTTCTCTGTCGTGATGAACACGGTCTCACAATGCCTTCCACCCACAATCCGCTCTTCCATCTAAGCGGATGACCTTGCAATCTACTTCGCAGGGCGAGAACCGTCTGTCGTTCAACGGCAAATGCAGCTCGCCATCTACCGGGTGGAGAGGTGGGCGACGTCGGTGGGTTTCCGCCTCTCCATCCCTAAGTCCAAGTGTATGGTCTTCAGTAGAAGAAGACCCACAACCCTTCCTCTACCCTCTGTTACATTATACGGCAGTCCTCTTGAGGTGGTACCCTCCACGCGTTTTCTGGGCATGACCCTAGACCGACGTCTCAATTGGGTTCCCCATCTCAAGCACCTAAAGCAATCCCTTCGACGCCCCCTCGCTCTCCTGGATCACCTCTCTCACACCACATGGGGTGCAGATCGACGCTCTCTTCTTCGCCTTTATACTTCCATAGTACAGTCGAAGCTGGACTATGGTAGCGCAGTTTATGGTTCAGCCTCCAACGCGCCTCCGTATCCTGGACCCGGTACTTAATAGAGGCCTCCGCCTCGCCACCGGTGCTTTCCGCTCCTCCCAGCCTCCAGCCTCCATGTGGAATGTGATCATCTCCCTCTCGCCCTCCGACGGGGTCTACTCCTCATGCGGACATACCTCCGTGCACGGAGGCTACCTTCTTCGCTTCTGGGCACGGCGGTTTTAGAACTACCACCTCAGGGACGGAGCTGGCACTTCACTGAAGCGGTCCGCTCTTTCCTTGATCTTTTCAACATGCCCGCCCCCTCAGTTATCCCCATTTCATTCAGCATCTACCCCCCCTGGATCCTAACCCCTATCAAGTTCTGCAAAGATCTGTGTTCCCTACCGAAGACTACCACGAGCGCCATGATATACAGGTCACTTTTCCGCGAACACGCAACCCCAAACCCGGACGCAATCGCCATTTACACGGATGGTTCCCGCTCGGAAGCTGGTGTGGCCTCCTCAGCGGTGATTCTGTCCCAGCCGCTCTCCCGGAGCGTCGGCCTGCCCCGCGAGGCCTCCGTTTTTTCGGCGGAACTTTTCGCCATAACGGAGGCCCTCGATATTGTGCGCACCCACTCTGCCAGCTCTTTTGTCATTTATTCGGATTCCCAAAGTGCACTTCTCTCCGTAGAAAGATTTAACTCCCCTCACCCGCTCGTCTGTACCATCCAGCAGACCTTCCACTTTTTAACGATCTTCCAACATAAGACAATCGCATTCTGTTGGGTCCCGGCTCATGTCGGCATCCAGGGTAACGAGGCGGCGGACCGCACAGCAAAGACGGCCTGCTTGCTGCCGGCCTCCTCCCGACCCCTCCCCTTCTCCGACTTCTTCCCGGCTTTCCGCTTCCACTTCCGCTCCATATGGCAGCGGGAATGGGACCAGGCCACACAAAATAAACTCCACACGATCAAACCGCAAATAGGACACTGGGCTTCTTCATTCCACCGGTCCCGCCATAAAGAAGTAATCCTAGCCCGTCTCCGCATAGGTCACACTCGCATCACCCACGGACACCTTATGGCGAAATCGCCAGCCCCGCTTTGCTCTACCTGCCATACCCCTATCACTGTCTTACACCTTCTGGTGGAATGCTTAAAGTTGGCCGCTCTCCGTCGCAGGTGTTTCCCTCTCTCGGCCGAAAACCCCATACCCAACTGCCTACGATCTATACTCGCCGACGGCCCCCACTTTTCAGCGGAAGCCGTTCTCCTCTTCCTTACTCACTCCCATCTGCTCCATCGTATCTGAAACCGTACCCCCCCTACCCATTATCCATCGACTGACCCTTACTCATTCCCCTAGTCTACCGCCCCTAGCACAGTGACATCACCCACTCACTGCCTCGCCGAGATATGTACCGTCTCTTTAGGTACGAATCGGCGGTAAATCTGGAAAAAAAAAAAAAAATGTTTGATACGACTACTTCAAGGATATGATGTCGACAAGCGATCCAGACAAGTTCCCTCCCTACTGCTTTTTCAATCATGGTACAGGCTCCCCTGTGAAGGCCAGTATTAAACGCAGTTGTGTCAAATACGAGACCTTGGATCTCACTGTGAAAATTCCAGTCATCAATCGTCGAAATGCAAGCCTTGGCTTGTTCTTCTCCTGTAGCTTGTTGTATTTTTGGCACGGCTAGGAGTTTTTCCATCCCATTTCCCGTAACGATTACCGCGGTTCGTTCGGCTGTTTTCTTTGCGCCGCTGATGTCGGGAAGTAGTTTCCCATCCCAGTGAAGAAGAAGGGGTCCTTCGACAGAAAACGAAGCTTGATCCTCTTTGGCTGCTGCCTGCTTTGCTTGCCTTCTTGAACGACGGATGGAGCTGCATGAAAGAATCATTTAGAAATATTATAGCCCAGGGCTTGAGCGACTGATCCAACAACGAAGACTGCTCCTCGATCGGGAAGGTTGACGCGATCAAGAGCAGCAACCACATCTGGTGATGTGAAGATATTGTTTCGTTTCGGAGGATGAGAGTGTACACTGTACGTACATCTGCTCTTCCTGTCGAAGTCGACGGACGATAATCATCGTCTTCAGCGTTGAATTCTTCAGAGGATGAAGTGGATGTGCTGAATGATGGAAGAGCAACAGCTCCAGCCTGGAATGCAGCCTCTCTTTCTTTGTACCTTAGAGCTTTGTCAGCATCTTTCTCCTGTCGACACCTCTTGCGGTATTCCTTGGCAAAATTAATCTTGTCAGGGCCTGCCATACTGCAGGAAAAGACGTCTCGTTGCATCATCAGGAATTGGCAGTCTTCTTGCAATTGCATCATCCTCTGAAAGGTGGGCGGGGTCAATGTGGCGTGACTGCCGCGTCCTCTAAAAATGAAGCGGGTAGAAAATGATTCGCTAATTAATTAATTGAAAATGTGAAAATCATAGCGACCTCTTATTATGTACTGAATCGACAGATATTTTGCACAAAATCACCACATCTAAAGGAAAAAGAGCAGCCATGTGGAGAGCATTCTCAACTATTTGAAATTTTAGCCCAAATTTTGGACCACCCTAAATTATACAGTATATATATATATATATATATATATATATAATATATATATATATATATATATATATATATATATATATATATATATATAGTACCAAGTATCGGGAGAAGGAAACTAAATTTGAGTTAGCGTTCTTTTAAGTCAAAATGCACCCACGAATTAAGTACAGTAATACAAAAGTTATACAAAAAAGTTGATCAGCGAATGAAGGTCCATGTTAAATGAAATGAGAGCTGAAGCGTCGAAACGTTGAGTGGAGCAGCGAACGTCAACGTCGAAGCGTTCAAAGTATTGAAGAAGAACGACGATTGTCGAGATATTAAATGAAGAGGGCCGAGGATCGAGGCGAGGGTTGAGCGAATGGACGTCCACCCAATAAATTGAAAATAGCAAGCTACACGACGCATTTCACCAAAGGGATGTCAAACAAAAGAAACGTAAAACACCTTTAAATAAACACAAACAACAAAATATTCCTTGCGTGCACGATAAACACCACAACTAAACCGTTTATATTTGCAATACACTATACTTTCCATCACGCTTACAACTCAACATCGGGTGCCATTAAATAAAGTGAAAAACCACAACTTTCCTCTATTCTTTCTAGGCAATTTAAATGCCAAACACTCGGCATTCAATCGCACTACAATCAATAATGACTCAGGACGTTACTTGAACACACGAAGATGATAAAGTCACGAGCGCATAGAACCACTTTTTCAGACATTTCACAGTAGCGACACTCACTGCACTCCAGAGTCCAGACATTATATTCAGAAACAACCACACAACTAGATTCTACATACATGACTCCCGGACCGAACTTACTCTCCGACCACATTCCCATATATGTTTTACAGTCAGCAAATCTACCCTACTCATCCCATCCCATCCCCTCCAAATTTCACAGGCGGACTGGTCGTCCTTCCAACAGGACCTAATAAGCAACAGACAACCCGTGCAACTTAAAAACTCGCATCCGACGTCATAGGAACACTGGAATGACACCTTTCACACAATACAAGAAATACGAGCGTGATATATGCAGAGCGTTCAACATGTAATAATAAAACCCTTCACATTCTTTCTCCAAAGGCAGCTTCTGATACAATATAATAACCACTTTACAAATGGTCCATCAGTATAGGACACTAACAGACTTAGAATACACACCACAGGAACAAGAAGTGGATTTAAATCATCCACCACATGGACAATGTTCGAACCCATAATCCCACCAAACTCAAACATCTAACGGTCACAGTCACCAATTACACTTAAACAGAACAACGTAGTCATCAATAAAACAGAGGACATCTTACACATATTCAAAACACACACTGGGACTCAGTATACACAAAAAAAACATACCCGCTGCGAACAACAGACAAAGCTTTGAGGACATACAACCATGGAACACAGAAAACGTGTAACGCATCGCACCATCCCTTACAATAGACTATATTACACTGAAAGTGACAAGCTCGCTTATCACTCCAATAATAATGGAAGAAACAAAACTACATGAAACACGAAGAAATGCTCCTCCGGTCCATCATATCAGGACTCACAGGATAAATCCCCTTCAGAGGGGCTACGTCGTGGCCAGTGTCTAACACCGCTTCCCGGCCACCAGCAAAATTAACCGACATTGATTCTGGAAAGTAGTTGGATGGGGGACAGTCTTCCATATCCAGATTATGGAGCGACCCGTGGTTCGGATTCGCGTAAAGTTGTACGGTTTCTCCGTCATATAGCTTTAGATGTTGCGAGGAAGGTTAAACAACCCTATCATTACATTCTTTAAATCGTTCACCACAACACTTTCCAGAATTAATTCTTCTAAACCTCTCGCACTATTCTCCTAAGGAAACCGAACAAAGATCTTCAACAACTACAGATCCACAGCCTTACTGGAAACAACTGGTAACGTCTTTGAGAAGTTAGTGAACACTAGACTCGGTAATCACCTCGAAGAACACGAACTGCTGCCACCTACCCAATACGGATTCAGAAGAAACAAATCCATACAATCAATCATCAACATTTTACAATTCACGCATTACAAACAGAGAGACAGAGGAACTTCAAGGTAATCATAGTCACATATGGCAATGAAAAGGTCTTTGACGAACTATGGCACGAGAGGCCGAAATGGAAGCTCTGCAACCAGTTTAAGCTACATGCTGAGATTTCTCTCACGCTACCTCACAAACGGTCGGATCTCCATAAAACGCACTAACGTCCTCTCCGTTCCTTTCACACCAAGAGCAGGGCAGTGTCTTAGCACCCACTCTGTTCATTCTTTACACAAACGACTCCCCACTCCTACAAGATCCAAACTGGAACCTTCTTTCATATAACGATGACATCACCTTAATTGTGCCGTCGGTTACAACTTCTATACTAGCACACAAGAAATACTCGCTATACAAACCAACTACAAAACAAAATGGTTAATAGTGCACAAAAATTAACACGATATGTCGGACGCTCTATGTAGACTCTCTGAGGCTAATAAATGGAAACGATACGAGTGATCCATGCAAACGAAAGACAAGTCTGCTCAGTTTTAGTACTCTGTTGTCTTCTCAGATGAACTGAGAGTCCAGCAGTTTGCTTCAAGAGTATGGAATCTGGGTATGAAAAACCTGCGGAGATGTTCAATCCCAAATTGGTGCAACCCAATGTGAAATCCGGTGGTTGTGCTGCTATGGTGTGATATTCTATAAAAACTGATCTCGTATTTCTAGAGGGACGTCTTAATTCACAACGTTACACATCTATCTTAGATAAGAACCTCCTGCATGGAAACGTCCCCTGAAGTCATCATGTTTCAAGAGGACGGTGCCACACGTTCATTTCTTTGCTTTAGTTGGGTGGTCTTTTTATTCTGACGGCGTAATATATAATAAATATTATATATTAGGGTGGCCCTTAGCTATATAGTGAAAAATCAAAACTCTTAAATTAAACTATCTAACCCCTTCAATTTATGTCATTTGTGGAGACAACACACTGTGTAAAATATCTTTAAAATTGGATAATATTAAGAGGTGGCCCTCAGGTCGCGAATTTTCCATATGTATTCAATTTAGTGCACGGATATCCTACAAGGGCCAACTTTGGTTGATGTCACCATAAACTGCCTTCCATTTGTGTCCGCTGACATTATGCTGTCTTCTGTAATCTAAACCAACTTTCTGTAAACGAATATAAACAAATAATGTATAAAATGTATAATTAACACACTGGAAGGGTATCAAAATTCAAAGGTACTGTACCATGCTTTATTGCCTGACAAATGCATTAGCAAATTTAAATTCGACAACGTGTACAAAACTGTACATGTATTGTATGAAAGAATATAGAATAGATGCATGCAACACATTTTTTTTTGTTTTGTTTTTATCTATGAAATTTGTTAAAAATAAATTTATCTCGTGTCGACTCTCAAATACGAAATATTGGCTGACAAATATTGAAAAAAATTAACAAAAACAACAATCACGGACGACTACTTTTGGCCATAATTGCCTTTTTTGTACAATCAGGAAACTGTCGTCGATGTTCGCTTACGACTTGGAGGAGGAATTGGAGTTGTTCCTCCTCTCTTATTAACTTCTTGTTAAAATCATGGATAAGGGCCACGCCCTGTTCGGCCCTGTCATTAATGACAGCCAGTCCCTTGATCTTATACAGAGCTTCCTTAAAGGACTGGTCTTCTTCCCAGTCCGAAGGATCCTTGGAAAGAAATACTCCAGGAAGTCCAAGTAGCTGGAACAGTCTCTTGGAATTGGCCGTGCAGAACTGCTCCAAGCCCTTGTTACCCAGAAATGCAGCTGACTCCACTCTGGGGCCCTTTGGCGGATGTTCAGGAGCTACTTCTTCCATGGCTGCAAGTATTAGCTTCTTTGTTTCGGGAGAAACCCGTGAATCTAAGAGACTTAACCCAACCAGCTCTTCAGAGAGGTACCACAAGTGAAGCCCGAGTTTCTTGCTTGTAACTGTGGCCACAGCAGTTTGTAGGTATCTGAGGAGTTGTCCCATGAGCCTGAAGTCATTCAGAGGTGCCTCAACTGCCAGTGGTGCCGTCATCCAGGCCCTGAGATAGATCAGGATGGCGAATTCCTTTTCACCCAAAGACGTCAACAGAAACTGGCCCCGGAAGAGCCAAATCTTGATGGATATATGACCTTCGCCATCCATCTTGCACGATACGTGACACCTGGAACTTGGAAACGCATTCCCCGATCTGGAGCACGTCCGAGGAAGATGACCGAGAAGATTACCGAGAACTCTCGGTAATCATCGCGTGGTTGCTCAGTTTTCATCTGCTTTTGGGCGAATTCAAGGATGTCAGCGCGAGATAAAGCCACCGTGGATTCCACATAGGGATCTGTGGATGCTGGTTGGAAATTATCCTGATCTATAAATTTCAAATTCTGCTTAAATCTATTGAAGAGTTTGATTTCCGGTCCGGTGGATAGCCCAACCGACGATCAGCTCCATCATATGGTGGCGGCATGCCATGAAGACCAAATCTCTGCCCAACTTTTGTTCAAGGAGGTTGCATGCACCGGAGCAATAACCAGTATTATTGGCTGTTGTGTCGAAGCACATGGCAACGACCCGATCTGCAACACTCCATTCCTCTAAGCAACGGATGGTGGCATATGTTTGGGCCTCACCTGTTCCAGAAGATAGTTTCGGTACTCCCAGTAACTCCTCCACTTCTACACCTGATATGACGATTGGAAGCCTATCTATATGCTCCTTGGATGTCAAGTCTTCTAAGAACTTGCCGTCCCAGTGAACGGTCATAGGGACTGAAACAGAGAATTCAGATCTCAGCTTGCTCATCATGATGGCTCAATGATGCGCCCTCGCTCATTGAATGGAATTCCTGTTGATGTTGAGAGTGCTGACATCGTGGCCGAGACTGGACGCCGCCTCATTTAGGACAAAGGTGGCTTTCCTTGATGAGATTTGTGTTCTGTCCAGAGCTGAAACAAATCCAGAAGACATGATGTTGATTCTGGCCCTTTTCGGAGCAGAAGGCCCAACAACAGCCCTACGTGAGTCCTGATGTTCATATGTATCTTCTGAACCACTTGATGAAACTGACGATGCATCGGATGCAAGCACAACATGCCTTGAAGAAGCTTCCATCTCCTCCTCCGATCTTCTCTGGCGCCTCATATCAGCGTCTAAACGCTCTTGAGATCGCTGGTTGCGAAGAGCCTGGGCCCTATCCAAGGCACCAATGGAGCCCGGACGCCCTTTCTGCCTTTGAGAAGGAAGGCCCTGTCTTCTGGGATGGTGATATGATGATGAGGGTGAGGGCCTCTGCATGGGCGATATCGATGAGATTATTCAGACGCAATACGAATTTTTCCTCCTTGTTTTTGTGGCTCTGGAGTCGTTCGTTTTTTATGCTTCTGAAGTCCCTTCCACTCGGTGAAGATGCTCTCTAGCTTCTGGATGGAATGCTGGAGCGTGCGGACTGGAATCCCTGCCTTTGCCCAGAAGGTGGATAGAGTCTGAATGGTCTCTTGACTTGCCTCATAAATTGTCTTCTTTTCCACCTTGTGGAGATGAAGGAAATCTGCCAAATGTTTGGTGGTAAGATGGCAACTTAGCGCCAAGAATTTCAGGTTCATATGAACCGAGGAAGTATATGTTCGTCTTTTCTTGTGTTTCCATTTTATTCTGAAAGACAATATAACATTATACAGTATATGAAAAAGCTAACATACAGTATAGACTATATATATGTTAAATGGGAGTTTTTCTGTATAGGAGTTACAGATATTTCTACTAAACACTAAAGAAGACAATCATTATAAAGTATATTGATAACTTATACCTAAAAGGTGCTAATCATTACAAAGATTTCAGTTTGTTTATTATCATTCTGATGTACATACTATTAAGCCGGGCTGAAACTCAAGATAGAATTAATCAGAGTCATTAACAGTTGGCTTCTGATATAAAAATAAGATTCCTGAAAAAAATAATTGGTGGCCACCAACGTGTGTCCGGCCACCCCCGTTTTTGTAAAAACATCTAATGCCGCACTAGCAAAATCAGGAAAATGGCAATATCTCTTCTTCTGAACATGCTAGAGAGCATGACTCCAGATTTGAAAAAATTTACTGGAGCACAGCTCTGAATTTACTTTTTTTCCCATTACACCACGAGATAGGTTAATGATAGTAAACTCTTGAATTGACGACATACCAATTACAAATTGTTTTAGCTAAACGTAATAATACAATAATGTACAGTTTATAACTCACCTTACGTTTATTTATTCATTGCAGCAGCAACAGTGGACGATGTTAGACCTTGCATGTAGGCATTTGTTGTGAATTTACAGCCATGTATGCTTGGCCACTGATCAATGGCTTTCTGTGTGATCATTACAGCAGATCTAGTGCCTGGAGCTGGACCCTCCTTCACAATTCTGCACAGCTTAGTCAAATGAGATGGCTTAATGGATCCTTTGTGTTCAACAATGTAACCAAGAATGGAGAATGTCCCTTCAGCTGGTGCTTCACTCCAGGCAGTTGATCCATCTTTATCAAAATGCTTTAATCTCTCTGTGATTCCTTTCCACAGCTGTTCTATATATTCTGTCAGCCAATTTATCACTGAGTCTTTTGTAAAACTACTTTCAGATCTGGTTCTGGATGGTCTAGCAACTTCAGCAACCTGGTAGTAATCAGAACGTTTCTTGATGTATTTGTAAACTTCATTTAGGATGTAATCCTCAGCTGTTAGTTCCTTTTGCTGCCCTGTGGTATCGTGCTTAAATTCAGAAACTACACTTCTAACCAAAAGTAAATGAATGATTATATAATGCGTAATGTATAAAATTTGGGCTTCAATAGTTTCTTACCATAAATTTTATATAAAAACTGCAGAAAAAGTAGCTTCAGCTTCCCTGCTGCTTTGTTTATCCAATCCTGAATCCAGGGCTGCCAACCTGCAACCAAAAAGTAATTTCCTCCAAATTTTACAAAAAATTGTGATCACTCAGTGCCTCAATTCAGTGTCTGCAAAAAATAAATATAGAAATATAAATGTAATATTGTATACTACACTATCGATACTGTGCGTAATTAAAAGTTATCAAAGTCACTATCAGCCTCACTGTATTTTTTTTTTTTTCCTTTCTCGAATTTACCGCCGATTCATACCTATAGAAAGCGGTACATATCTCGGCGAGGCAGTGGGTGGGTGGTGTTACTGTGCTGGGGGTGGTAGACTAGGGGAGTGAGTAAGGGTCAGTTACTGGATAGTGGGTAGGAGGGGTATGGTTTTAGATGCGATGGAGCAGATGGGAGTGAGTAAGGAAGAAGAAAATCGCTTCCGTTGAAAAGTGGGGGCCTTCGGTGAGTATGGATCGTAGACGGTCGTATGGGATTTTCGGCCGAGAGGGAAACACCTGCGACGAAGAGCGGACAACTTTGGGCATTCCACCAGGAGGTGTATGACAATGATAGGGGTATGGCAGGTAGGGCAAAGCGGGGCTGGCGATTTCGCCATAAGGTGTCCGTGGGTGATGCGGGTGTGGCCTAGGCGGAGACGGGCTAGGATTACTTTATGGCGGGACCGGTGGAATGAGGAGGCCCAGTATCCTATTTGTGGCTTGATCATGTGGAGTTTATTTTGTGTGGCCTGGTCCCATTCCCGCTGCCATATGGAGCGGAAGTGGGAGCGGAAAGTCGGGAAGAAGTCGGAGAAGGGGAGGGGTCGGGAGGAGGCCGGCAGTGAGCAGGCCGTCTTTGCCGTACGGTCCGCCTCCTCGTTACCCTGGATGCCGACATGAGCCGGGACCCAGCAGAAGGCGACTGTCTTGTGTTGGAGGGTCGTTAAAAAGTGGAAGGTTTGCTGGATGGTACAGACGAGCGGGTGAGGAGAGTTAAATCTTTCTAGGGAGAGAAGTGCTTTGGGAATCGAATAAATGACGAAAGAGCTGGCAGAGTGGGTGCGCACAATATCGAGGGCCTCCGTAATCGCGAAAAGTTCCGCCGAAAAAACGGAGGCCTCGCGGGGCAGGCCGACGCCCCGGGAAAGCGGCTGGGACAGAATCACCGCTGAGGAGGCCACACCCTTCCGAGCGGGAACCATCTGTGTAAATGGCGACTGCGTCCGGGTGTTGGGTTGCGTGTTCGCGGAAGAGTGACCTGTATATCATGGCGCTCGTGGTTCTTCGGTAGGGCACACAGATCTTGCAAAACTTGATAGGGGTGAGGAGCCAGGGGGGTAGATGCTGAATGAAATGGGGATAACTGAGGGGGCGGGCATGTTGAAAAGATCAAGGAAAGAGCGGACCACTTCAGTGAAGTGCCAGCTCCGTCCCTGAGGTGGTAGTTCTGAAACCGCCGTGCCCAGAAGCGAAGAAGGTAGCCTCTGTGCACGGAGGTATGTCCTCATGAGGAGTAGACCCCGTCGGAGGGCGAGAGGGAGATGATCGCATTCCACATGGAGGCTGGGGAGGAGCGGAAAGCACCGGTGGCGAGGCGGAGGCCTCTATTAAGTACCGGGTCCAGGATACGGAGGCGGGCGTTGGAGGCTGAACCGTAAACTGCACTACCATAGTCCAGCTTCGACTGTACTATGGAAGTGTAAAGGCGAAGAAGAGAGCGTCGATCTGCACCCCATGTGGTGTGGAGAGGTGATCCAGGAGAGCGAGGGGGCGTCGAAGGGATTGCTTTAGGTGCTTGAGATGGGGAACCCAATTGAGCCGTCGGTCTAGGGTCATGCCCAGAAAACGCGTGGAGGGTACCACCTCAAGAGGACTGCCGTATAATGTGACAGAGGGTAGAGGAAGGGTTGTGGGTCTTCTTCTACTGAAGACCATACACTTGGACTTAGGGATGGAGAGGCGGAAACCCACCGACGTCGCCCACCTTTCCACCCGGTAGATGGCGAGCTGCATTGTCGTTGAACGACGGACGGTTCTCGCCCTGCGAAGTAGATGCAAGGTCATCCGCGTAAATGGAAGAGCGGATGGTGGGTGGAAGGCATTGTGAGACCGTGTTCATCACGACGGAGAAGCAGAGAACACTGAGGATGCTTCCCTGTGGGACCCCGTCCTCCTGCACAAGGTGTCAGAGAGGACTGAGCCCACCCGGACTTTAAAGGTCCGGGAGAAAGGAAGCCCCTGATGAAGGTCGGCATGGCTCCGACGAGGCCCAGATGTCGGAGCTGACCGAGGATCATTGCTCGACGGGTGGTGTCATAGGCCTTCTGGATGTCGAAAAAAATTGACAGTACGAACTGTCCATTGTCGAAGGCATCCTGTATGTCTCGGCTGAGAAGCAGGAGGGGATCAGTGGTGGAGCGGAATTGTCTGAAGCCGGACTGGGTAGCCGGGAAGGAATTGCTATTTTCAAGGACGAACGATAATCGCGTAGCGACCATTTTCTCGAGGATTTTGCAGGCACAACACGTCAGGGCGATTGGTCTGTAGTTTGTGGGGTCCAGGGAATCTTTGCCGGGTTTGGGGATAGGGATGACGTGGGCCTCCTTCCACCTAGAGGGGAAGGCGCCCTCTATCCATATGCGATTGTATAGGTCTAGCAGGAAAATTGTAAGGTAGTGTGGATGTGCTGGATCATGCCGTACGGAATACCGTCCGGACCGGGACAAGGGGATCGTCGAGAGGCCAGTGCCGCCTGTAGTTCACGCATGGTAAACAATCGGTTGTAGGTGCTGTCTATGGACGGTGGAGAGGGGCTATCGTCAGGGGCGGGTACGGAATCGGCTGCAGAGGAAGAAACGGCGGCGAAGGTAGAAGCAAGGTGGTTTGCCACCGACTTGGGCTCACATAGGAGTCCGTCGTTAGTCCGGAGGACCGGGGGTCGGGAGGGGACATGTCGCCTCTCGACACCCCGTACCTTCTTCCAGATGGTAGCCGAAGGTGTGTGGCGGTGATGCCGGACACAAAGGCACGCCAAGAGGCTCGGCGCGCTGTCTTCATTGTGCGGCGGGCGATGGCCCTGCCCGCTGCATCTCCGTGCGATGGATGGGGAGTCGCGTCCGGTAGAAGCGCCGAGTTGCCTTCTTCTTGGCGCGCACGGCCTCCGCGCACTCCGGGGTCCACCAAGGCACCCGTCGGGCGCGGGGGTAGGCGGAGGATCGTGGTACGCTAGTGCTTGCAGCCGCTAGAACGACGGACTCGAATATGCGATGCACTCGTCGATGGATGGGAAGTGGGCAGTTGTAAGGGTGTATGTGTTGCGCGGAAGCGGGCCCAATTCGCGTTGGTAGTAACCCACCTTACCGGTACCCGAACAGTCTGGTCGGGTCGATTGAGCGTGAGTTGAATGGGGAATGGTCACTTCCATGGTCCTCTCGGAGGACTTGCCACGTGAATCTAGGAGGGCATCAGTTGAAACGAGGGACAGGTCTATACAGGATGGAGTGCAGGTGGTGGCATGGTAGAATGTAGGAGAGCCATCATTGAGGCACTCGAAGGAGAGCTCGGTCATGACAGATATCAGGGTTGGGGCCATATAGGTGGTGTGTGTCGCCCCACAAGGGGTGGCGACTATTGAAATCGCCCAGTAGTAGGAAGGGCCTGGGGAGTTGTACGACTTCCACCAGGTCGTCGCGGGAGACTTGAGCGGGGGGGGAGGTAGATTGAGCAGACGGTGTACTGTCTATCCAGGGAGAGCCGGCGGCATCACCTGTAGCGGGGACCGGATGGAGAGATTGTGGAAGGGGACTGCGTGGTGTACGAGATGGCAGCTCCCCTTCGAGTGCAGGTAGGAGGCGGGGTGGCGATGCAAGAATAACCAGTAGGGCAGGGCATGGGCCTGGTCCCCAGGATTAGCTCCTGGAGACAGACACACACCGGACGGGAAGTGGCAATCAAGGAGTTAAGGCCTTCATAGTTCGCGAATATTCCTCGACAGTTCCAGTGGACTATTGTGGTTTTCGGGGGATCCATTAGTTGATGAAGGGGGATGGGTAAAGGTGTAGGCGCTAGGAGGTTGGAGTGTGAAGGGAGATCTGGAGTTCGCGAAATTGAAGGATGGGTCGGGAGCATGGCTGGCTATCTACCGTTCACCAGGGAAGGAATCGGTCGGCCTGTTGAACCCCGCGGAGGTTGCGGGGTCGAGTCGGCCGAGCGAGACCGGAGGCGTGGATCACGGCAGCAGAGGAACATCGTGGGCTGAGAGGGTCAGAAGTGTTTGACGGGCTTCTGTGGTCGGGCCAGGAGGGGGCACGTTAACCCCAAAAGTGGCGCTACCCCGCCTGTCCGGGGTCTCACGGCTGACCCTAGGTGGCGACAGGGGTTACCAGAAGGACCGGGCTTCGTACTCAGGGTGGCTGACAAGGAGGGGGCCGGGGATGTTGGGGGGTAGGTACTATGGGGGTGGAAGGAGGTGAACCAGAGTGGTCTCGTGGAGGGGTGGAGAAAATGGCACCAGGAGGCAAGGGCAGATCCATGAGACTCGTGGGCGCGGCCGAGCTCCCTCGGTCACACCGTGCAGCTGCGCCAGGGCCGCATCCACTGGATCCTCGGGGGAGAGGATATTGTTCAGATTGGGTCTCGTCGTAGGGGCGGGTCATGGATTTCAGCTATTGTCAGAGTCTGTGGGGGTAGAGTGGTGGGACTTCTGCGGTGGGGAGAGATGGACATAGTAGACGTAGTGGGCGGTGTGAGGGTCCGAGCCGTCTTCTTGGTTCTGGGGAAGAGGGAGAGGACGTTGGAAGGCCGGAGGGTCTGGCGACACGCTCCGGCGTCTCCGCCTCGACGGCTTGCTCCGGGCGGCAGGTTCGGGCGTGTGCAGGAGTACTGGGAAGGCAGGGTTTGAGGTGGATGGGACCTGGGTGTCCTGGTCCCAGACTCCTGGGGGTTCGTGGCAGGTGAGGTGCGGGAAGGGAGGGATGGTGGGGGGACAGGAGACCGTCGGGTCCTGCGAGGATTTTCTTTGGGGGGACAGGGAGCAGTGGCTGGGGGGGTTTCGGCGGCAGGCCAGGGCGGCGTGCCGAGATGATAGAGCCGAGAGCAGCGGCATAGACACCCCCGGCCTCACCTCCCGACTCCGCACCCTGTCTCGTGCCTCACGGGGGCTAAGGAAGTCCGTACTTGTAGGCCTCGGACCTCCTCTCGAACTTGAAGAAAAGGCATTCGCGGGATGAAGAGGGGTGTGCGCCTTCACAATTGGAGCATTTGGGTGTATTGGGGCACTGTCAGGGTGAGCGAGTTGTCCACAGTGAACACAGTTGATACGCTATCGACAAACGGAGCTAACGTGTCCAAACCTATTGCATTAAAGCAAAGGGTCGGGTCCGGGATGTATTGGGCGGATAGAAAACTGCATGAACGCGCGGTCTCCCATACCCCATACAATGCGGTCGGGGGGGATTAAGGTATTGAAAGTAAGGAGCAGACGTGGGGTGGGGGGAGGGGGTGCCTCACTGTCGGGATGTGAGCGATAAATCTCTGACTCCTTGGGGTGCGAGGTCCTCCAGGGAGCTCAGTTCACTGCGATCGACAATAGGCGGGTGGCGTAAATAGTGCCTGGACTCTGGTTAAGGCGAGGGTGTGGGGAAACGGACACGAGATCCAAGGACCTCAGTGACGGAGAGTAGGGCTTTTGTCTCTGCGGCTGAGCGTGATTTACGAGGAGGAGCCATCCCTCTGTGGGCGTACGTAGTAGCGGCTGGAGTTGCTGTGGGTTCGGATCGCCTGGAACGTCCGTTCAGAGTTGGTCGGGAGGGACCCAGATGTAGGCCGAATCACCAGGAATTTGTGGATACTTGGAAGGGATAGGGAGGCTGTAGAGTCGAAGTGAATGGGATATTCAACGGTCGATAGGACGGCGTGAATACCGGCTCCCCGTCCGCCGCGGGGCTCTCTCTGGGGAGGTGGGCCGACGGCGGGTGAGGGGGGCATATGGGGAGAGCAAAAGCCGGGTTGTGGGGGCAAGTCTCGGTGGAACTTGACTTTGCCCGAAGGTGGCTGAGGTGGCTGGGGCGAAACCCTGCTCCAGAGAGTGTAGGTCCAAGGCATAGTCGAGGACGGACTGGGGTCGGCAACGGAAAAGGAGAGGCAAGCGTTCCGCTTCCACAGGGGAGGGGTCAACCCCATCAGGTGCGGTCTTCCAGTGGTAGAGGACTCTAGGGCCTGGTTGCCCACCACCCGAGTGTTGACAGAAGCAGTAGTCGTAAGCCGAGGGGGAGAAGTATCCATAGCGAACAAAAGAGAACTTCATCCCCCGCGCGCATCCAGCCACCACCGACTCCAACAAGGGAAAGGCGAATCGTGGGCACACTTGGTCCCACCGCCAATACATGTCACGCAGGGGAGATACACCCGTACCCAGTCCCTGTACCTGAAAGGCGGCCACTCTCATCCAACGCGCGGTGAAAAGTGGCAGGGACAGGGCTTGGGTTTGGTTGAAAAGCGACAAAGGTGCAGGGCAACCACCTCCCACACCCAAGGGCCAAGGAAGGGGTCAAAATCAAGGTTAAAAAAAAACAACGCCAAAAAAGAGAGAGAAGCCAGAAAGAATGGGTGAAAGGAGAAAGAAAGAAAAAGAAACAGGAGATCAGCCGGGTGCCCAAACGGGTCCAATGGTCCACGAGGGCAGAGAAGGCCCTTACACCGAAGAAAGGTGTATTCCCACATTCGCCACAGAGGGACGCGCCCTATCGCTCCGGACAAAGCAAAGGGGCCTCACTGTACTATATAGTTCAACGTTAGTTGATTTGTGCATTAAGATAACTTCAACCTGAGTGGGCCACCCCCTAAATATTATCCGATTGCCAACTAATTTCACACAGTGGTTTTTTTCATAAGTGGAATACACATTAATGGGGTTAGAAGTAGAAATTTCCAACTATGATTCTTAAGGGCCACCCTAATATATATATATAATATATATATATTATATATATATATATATATATATATATATTCCGCGTGTTTCTGTAGCCGTCTTACCAAGTTTAAAACAAAATTTGATGTTTGCACGTTGCTCAAATTTCGACATTTTCTGCAAAATCGCCAGACGCCACAAAAACGCCCTCACACAAAGCAATGACACGGCGCACTGGTGCGTAGTTGAATGGTGTTTGTTGGCATCTGGCAAGTGGCCAAGGTGACGTCATCTGCCATACACACTGACATCACCTAGTGGCACGCGTTCATTAATTGCGGGACTATTTACCGAACTTTTTTATCACACCTCGTGTATATTATATTATATATATATATATATATATATATACACAGGGATGGTCAAAAGTCGCGATGGGTCATATAGAAATGTACAGGAATTAGGACGGAATTCACACAAATTTACTAAATAGAAGCAGCTACGCCAAGGACAATCACCTTCGGCCTAGCCTAGGCTATGCAGTATGTAAACAAACTTCATAATGACGTTCGCTATCAAGCCTTCAACATGGTGGATACAAGTTTTTTACAATCGAGGAGCGTCTTGTTGCGAGAGTTTGGGTTCACGAAAAAGAACGTACTGGTAAAACTTATAATGGTATAAGAGAAGACTTTACAATGCGTTTTAATAAAGCAACTCCGACCAGTGGCGGATCTACTATGAAACTAATGAAGCTTAAGCTTCAGGGCCCCTAATCCAGGAGGGGCCTGAAGCAACTTTTTTTTTAATGAGTGAATTTTTCAACAAAATCGATGGTTTTTTTTTAAGTGTTTGTTATTAAAATAAGGCTATTTTAGTGATAGAATCATAAGCCAATGGGTTGAAGTACTTAATATTGACCTTAGAATATGCTCTAATACCCATTTCATATGGCCTCAAAATGCCCCTGTAATTGGTCAAATTTCAAAATTTTCTCGGGGACTTGCACCACCCCACCACCCCGTTCTCTGCCATTTGGGCCTCGAGGTCCTTGCAAGGGCAGCAAGGCCCTTTGAACCTTGTTGGATGTTGCCCTATTGTTGCTGGTTGCGAAGGGGCCCCCATAACAGTTCAAGCTTCAGGGTCCCAAAAATGTAGGTCCGCCACTGACTCCGACTGAGGCAAATTTAAGTAAACTGGCGAAAAAATCATTCACAACCAGATCTGTTTTAGATGCCAAACGATGTGGGAGACCGCAGAAATATGTGTATGTTAGTGCTCATTTAGAGAAGTCAGTTCTTCAATCACCCAAGATATCAACTGAGAAACGATCTGCTGAATTCATTATTCCGAGAACTTTCATGCGACGTTTGATGAAGAAGGAAGCTACTATAAGTATAGGACCGTATTTATCAATGAATTATCTGATAATGATATGAACGTACAGCCGCAATCATGTCGAATTTTATTGCACGAATTTCGAACCTTAGCTTCTCGTCGAAACATTATGTTAACTGACGAATGTGCCGTATATCTTGTATATCTTAGCACGAGGTCTCGGAATGTTTATTTCTGGGCGAAAGAAAATCCCCATTCCTTTGAAGAAATAGCGCAACACCCTTCCCATGTTATGATGTGGGCTGGTGCAATCTGTGAATTGATTGTTGGTTCATATTTGTTCGACGCGAGTGTGACTGGTCAAAGTTATCTGATGGAGATGTTCTCTCATTGGTTAATTCTCGAACTTGAGAAAGTGGGCCTCGTCATCAGTGTTATTTTACAACAAGACGGTGCACCAGCCCATTACGCGCGTAATTTCCTGAACAACCAATTTCCAGTGTGAATTGGGCCAGGAGGATTTCTCAACTGGCCTCCCAAAAGTCCCTCTCTCACAACTTGTGATAACTGGTTGTGGTCTTTTAGAAGAACAAACTTAACTACATCCGCATGCACTCTGTTGAGTTAAAAATGGAAAATCTTCACATATTCTTAGCCATTTTGCCTGAAATGCTTCGAAAAGTTTCACGGCGTACTTGGCGTCGAATGCAATTATGCGTTGGTCACGACGATATCCATACAGACCAATTAGACGTATAAGCAGCAACATATCTTTTTATTTAATTTCATTTTCATTTGTAATGTTTTCTTCCTTATTTTGGGTTTTAGTAAAATATTTCAAAAGTTAAAGCTTATTCTTTTATTAACCATTCTCTACGACTCGATCGCAAATTTTGGCCATCCATATATATTAGGGTGGCCCTTAGTTGTATGTGGTTTTCTGAAATGAAATATTTTTCATCTCCCAACCTCCAAAGTTGTTCTAATCCATGTAAAAATGCTCTGTGTAAAATTTCAGCTCAATCAGACAATATTAAGATGGCTCCCAAAGGCCCTAAAATTTCAGATTTTAACAATATTGATATTTTTTCATATAAAACCGTTTTTATCGTCTTTACATTGTTTTATTCGAAACAAATATAGAATATGATCGAAAGAGAATTCAATTTACAATAAATTTAGTTATAACCATTATTTACTTAAAACCAAAATTGGACGAGATATTCACGGAAATTGAAAAGTATCATAAGTGCGTAAAAAAACTGCTTCTGGAAGGTTCTAGAAAGTTCTGCGCCTGCGGCCTATATAAGCGGCGTAATTATTTGTTGTAAATAAAATTCACTTTCGATTATGCTTTGTGATTATTTTCCCAAACAAAGTTTGCAAATGAATTATAAAGGTTTTATATTAGAAATACCAATTATCGGTGAATTTTGAAACTTTAGGGCCTTTGGGGGCCACCTTAACACCTTAATATAGCCCAATTGAGCTGAAATTTTGCATAGAGCACTTTTTTATATATTGGAAGAAGATTAGGGGTTGGGAGCAAGTAATTTCAAAAGTTGAAAAATAGGGGCCACCCTAATATATATATATATATATATTATATATATATATATATATATATATATATATATATATATATATATACACACACACACACACTAGTGGTGGACCGGATATCCGCATCCGCATCCGCGGATATCCGTATCATTTTTAACATCCGCACTTCTGACTGCGGATGTCATGCGGATATTATCTCTAATAAATTATGCAATTTACAATTAAATTAGCTTATAAAGTAGCTTATAAGGCCCAGTCATGCACATTTCATGTAAAGTATTAATTACACTGTACAGCAGTGAAAAAAAAACGGAAATGAGCGTCATTTTTATGGCTAATTATATGCGTAGATTGCGAAAATAACACTCATTTATTTGTATCACCCACCAATTTTATGAAAATGACCCTATTTCATTGTATCATTTTGAGAACCACTGGTTCTCTGAACGTAGGGTATCTTTTACATTTTGTTCAGTCATGCATATGATGTAGTTGTGGAGTTCGGCTCTGTTTTTCCACTTTGATTTTATGAAAAATTTCTTTCATTAATCATTTAAAACAAAATTGTCAGCCATATTTTATCATAAATCGGTGCTATAAGTGAGTATTATTGAATAACAGCTATCAAATTATGTATATTTCACCGACAACGTCTATATTGTGTGAAATTGCAAGTTGATCTATCATTTTCTTATTTTACAAGTTTTTATTGATGTTATGCTACAATGCCTAGAGAGTGCAAAAATTCGCCAGACAGTTTTTGTTATATTTGTGGGACATTAACGTTAAAACAGTATAAAAGGAAGTTGACTTCTCGTGTGAAAAAGCTTTATGAATTATACTTCGCATGCAAAGTTGGTGATCAGGACAAGCACTGGGCGCCTCATATCTGCTGTGTCAGATGTACAAGCTCGTTATCTGCATGGTTCAAAGGCACCGGTCCTGGTCTGGGATTCGGTGTCCCAATGGTATGGAGAGAGCCGCTTGACCATTCAACTGATTGCTATTTCTGCTTAACGAGCATCACAGGTTTGAATCTTTTATTTTTCTGAATATACGTCAAATTTGGTGTTTTTAGCACATTTTAACATATCCTGCTCTGCATAATGTATTACACAATTATGCTATCTTAAGTAGTCAACAACGTCTGTTGTCTCACATTACAGGTTGCAACAGAAAAGGGAAAAAGGCTATAGTCTACCCAAATCTTCGTTCTGCTATGCGTCCTGTGGAACATTCTACAGATATACCCATCCCTCGTCCTCCAGCTGAAATGCCGACCGATAACACAGACTCTGACAAATCGGAATCAGACGGCGAATGCTATGAAGCTCAAGTCGAGTCCAAGAAAGAACAACATCCCATCACGCAGCCTGAACTCGATGATTTGGTCCGTGATTTAGTACTTACCAAGCAACAAAGTGAACTGCTGGCCTCACGTCTACAAGAATGGAATCTACTGGCGGAAGACATACGAATTACGGTATTCCGAAAGCTCCTAGGATTTGCAGGAATATTTCACAATGAAGAACAATCTTTGTTATTGCATTGCTATACATGGTCTGTTCGATGCTCTGGGTTTGTGTTATGAACCGAATCAGTGGAGATTGTTCATTGATGCATCTCTGTACAGTGTTAAGGGTGTACTGCTACACAATGGGAACACAATGCCTTCTGTTCCGAACGCTCATTCAGTCGTCTTGAGAGAAACGTATGACAATGTTGCTTTTATTCTGGACTGTATAAAATACAATGAACATGAATGGCTTATCTGCGCAGATTTGAAGGTTGTGGCTATTCTCAATGGATTGCAAACTGGCTATACGAAATACATGTGTTTCCTATGCAAGTGGGATAGATGAGCAAGGTCTGAACACTACACACGCTCAGTATGGCCGCCGCGAGACAATTCCTCACCTGGATCTCTCAATGTTATTCACGAACCACTAGTACGAAAGGAAAAGGTTATCTTGCCGCCACTTCACATAAAGCTAGGGCTGATAAAACATTTTCAAAGGCGTTGAAACAGGATAAGCCTGCCTTCAAATATCTAAAGGAAAAATTCCCAAAAATAAGTGATGCCAAGATTAAAGAAGGCATATTCGTCGGCCCTCAAATTCGCCAACTCATGCTAGACGAACGCTTTGAAGCAGTGATGGATGAGGTTGAGGTGGCAGCCTGGCGTGCATTCAAAACGTTGCAGCGGTCTACTAGGAAAGACTAAATACGACAACTATGCTGCACTTGTGGATCAACTTATCAACTCATACCAACGTCTCGGATGTAAGATGTCATTGAAAATTAATTTTTTTGCATTCACATCTCATTCTTTCCGGAAAACGCATCTGCTGTTCGACGAACACGGGGAGATTCCACCATATAGCCACAATGGAGAGCCGATACAAAGGGAAGTGGAGTCCTGCTATGCTGGCCGATTTCTGCTGGAATTTAAAGCGTGACCAACCAGAAGCATCACACAAACGCCAGCATAAATACAAATAATGAGTTGAAAACAGTATAATACGAGAGTTTTATGTTAATTTTGTGCATATATGTTGAAGTATAGCAATAATTAAACTGTTCCATATGATAAAGCCTATCTGTTTTCAATATATTCTTATTTTTTGGTTATGAAGATTTTAAGCAGTCGCTACAAAAAACGTGACGTGATAGAAAAAAACTATTTTCAGATTTGGAATCAGCACACTCGAAATATTAAGAATGACCGAATGTTATTCTCGTTTTTTTTCTGAACCGAAAATTTGTTGTACAGTGTTATTAATGAACAAACAAATATATAACCTCAAAATATAAATACCTGGTAACACAGAAAATTGAATGAAACTTGTTTCATTCAATTTTCTGTGGCTGAAACTCTTGAGAAAATTATTATTTTTATCATAATGAAAACATTAATATTTTTTTAATTCTTATGCATTGCCTGCCATATAGTAATATCACAAAATTTGAAAAATTATGTCATATTCATAATTCTATATTATATTGATAGATTAACTAAATATCCGCATTCGCGGATATTTAAATTAAAAATCCGCATATGTTGAAAAACTGACATCCGGTCCACCACTAATATATACTGTACATATTACGCCGTCAGCATAAAAATAATATATATATATATCAACGTAAAGAACGACGCTTGTATAGGAGATATTCCGCGCAAGATGAGAGAGAGAGAACGAAACAAATGAAAAAATGAGGTAACCACCCGGGAATCGAACCCGGGATCTTCCGATTGCCGGTCAGATATGATAACCATTACACCATGGGCCTCACTCATTCAAATGCCGTAATTCTTCTACATACGCGCAGACACCAATGCCCCAAGGGGCACCTCCGTCCCGCATGCCGTAACAATATACATTTAACTGCAAACACGCAGTATAATTAACGTAAAGAACGACTTGTATAGGAGATATTCCGCGCAAGATGAGAGAGAGAACGAAACAAATGAAAAATGAGGTAACCACCCGGGAATCGAACCCGGGATCTGACCGGCAATCGGAAGATCCGGGTTCGATTCCCGGGTGGTTACCTCATTTTTTCATTTGTTTCGTTCTCTCTCTCATCTTGCGCGGAATATCTCTATACAAGCGTCGTTCTTTACGTTAATTATACTGCGTGTTTGCAGTTAAATGTATATAATGTTACGGCATGCGGGAGGTGCCCCCTTGGGGCATTGGTGTCTGCGCGTATGTAGAAGAATTACGGCATTTGAATGAGGGGCCCATGGTGTAATGGTTATCATATCTGACCGGCAATCGGAAGATCCCGGGTTCGATTCCAGGGTGGTTACCTCATTTTTCATTTGTTTCGTTCTCTCTCTCTCTCATCTTGCGCGGAATCTCCTATACAAGCGTCGTTCTTTACGTTAATTATACTGCGTGTTTGCAGTTAATGTATATATATATATATATATATATATATATACACACACTAAAGTGAATATTCACTATATTTGCAATAACATAGTATTGTCAAATTTTTATAAATACTCCCAAACTCAGATTTCAAATTAATTACATTATAATGTCACCCAATACTTACAATTATTTTGTGGGTTGAGTGATAAGCATAATCTAAAACATATGAAGGCAGTAATGGCGTTATACTACAGTCGAAAAATGTGTCAGCCATATTGACCGCATATTGCATTCATACTGACTTCGTACTAGTGACATTATTAGCAGTAAAATTCGCGGCACTCTGACAACAAACAGTGTGTAGCATGAAAGTTAATATGACTGGCACTTTTTAGCAAACTGGCTTCATTCGTTTTAGCGGGATATATATATATATATATATATATATATATATATATATTATATATATTTATATATATATATACTGTATATATATATTATATTTTATATATTATATATATATTATAATATATTATATATATATTTTTTGTCCAAAATGGATTTGGTTGGTATACACACAAGTCAACACATCAGGCGCAGACTTCAGACGAAACTGACTCTACAGCGTATAAAACCTTCTGTGACAAGTGGTGGGCGGTGGCCCCATAAAGGTGTGGGATTGTTTTAGTGGGTATGGCACTCGAGATATCGTACAAGTCAACGGTATTATGGAGAGAGAACAATACAATTCCATCTCATTTCACTAAGCCATACCAAGTCGTCAGTGCCAACTGGTCAAAACTTCATCTTTCGACAAGATAATGACCAAAACACAAGTCCAAGCTTCGCATGATTTATCGAAGCATGATGAAAATGAGAATGTGTTCACTATTATGGAGTAGCCTCCAAAGTCACCTGATCTGAATCCAGTTAAGCATTTATGGACATTGTTCACATCTGAAAAACAAAAAGGACAATCCTAACAACCCAACTAATCCGTGCGAAGCGATACAACAAAGTTGGAAGAACAACACCCAAGGTACCATCAGTTATTTGAATCATTGCCACGAGGAGTGGGTGCTGTATTGGTTACGAAAAGGAGGCGTACAAAATTCATGGTCGTTCACAAAAATGTATACAACTTTAACAACTTAAATAGTAAAAAGGTTATAAGCGATCTTAATGAAACAAATTTTAAGAAGAAAAACTCCAACAATTTTTTACTATGTTAAAAGTGGGTGAAAATGTAGCAACTAACCAATGAACAAAGGACTTGTGACTC